>JACXGM010036672.1:0-11321 GCA_016801145.1 Umbra pygmaea
GTGTGTGTGTGTGATTGTTTCTGCACCTGGTAGGTGTTGTTTGCAATATTGTTGCAAAATTCCAGCAATTCACGCACATTTTACCCTCTGATTGTGGGAACCGATCTTCATTTTCTTGTACTCTCCGCTGCAAATTGGGGGCGGAACACAATAAATATAGCATCAAGTCTTCTTTTGAGCTTTTCATTCCAGATTCCATCCAGAAAATTATTCTGGATTGCACTAATTTAGAAGGAAGACGTGTTTTTGGAGAAAGGTGGAAAGAGATGGACCAAACCCATTTACATGCCTACGTTGGGGTCCTTATCCTTGCTGGAGTTTTCAGGTCCAAAGAGGAATCCACAGAATCCCTTTGGGATGCAGAAACTGGCAGAGAACTTTTCCGTGCAACAATGTCTCTGAAAAATGTCCACATAATTTCCAGGATTATCCGTTTTGATAACCGAGACGACAGACCAGCTCGACGTCAGAGAGACAAGCTAGCTGCCATCAGGACAGTGTGGGACAAGTGGGTGCACCGCCTCCTCCTGTTTTACAACCCTGGGCCTAATGTCACCATTGATGAGCAGCTGATGCCATTTAGGGGCCTCTGCCACTTTAGGCAGTATATACCATCTAAACCTGCAAAATATGGTATAAAGATCTGGGCTGCCTGTGATGCCACTTCCTCATATGCTTGGAACTTACAAGTGTACACAGGGAAACCTGATGGAGGAGCCCCTGAGAAAAACCAAGGTATGAGAGTTGTCCTGGATATGACTCAGGAACTCAGTGGACACAACATCACGTGTGACAATTTTTTTACGTCGTACAAGCTGGGACACGAGCTCCTAAAGAAGAAGCTGACCATGGTGCGGACGATATGTAAAAAAAGTCTGAGCTCCCACCCCAACTGCTGACTACAAAGAGCAGGCCTGTCAAGTCTTCCAAGTTTGTGTACACAGCTGACATGTCCCTGGTATCCTATGTGCCACAGAAAGGCAATAATGTGGTGCTCATGTGTACACTGCATAGGGATGGGAGAATCTCTGGCATGGAGCATCAAAAACCAGAATTGATCATGGATTATAATGCCACAAAAGGTGGGGTGGACAACATGAACAAGCTGGTGACTGCCTACAGCTGCAAAAGGAGGACCCTACGCTGGCCACTGGTGATATTCTTCGACACATTGGATGTCTCAGCGTACAACGCCTTTGTCATCTGGATGCCACTGAACCCAGAGTGGAACCGAAGGAAGCTTCAGAGGAGACACCTTTTTCTCTAGGAACTGGGAAAGGCACTGGTGAGACCTCAAATACAGAGAAGACAAAATGTCCCAAGAACCCCAGCCTCTGAAGCCATCGTGAGGAGGATTCAGGAGGAGAATGCTGGTGCCCTCTTCACCCGACATACAGAACCACCATCTGCAGAGCCTGAAGTAAGTGTGTGATGCTGTCGCAGTACAGTGGAGCAAAACAGTATATACAGTATATACAGTGCCTTGCGAAAGTATTCGGCCCCCTTGAACATTTCAAACTGTTGCCACATTTCAGGCTTCAAACATAAAGATATGAAACTGTAACTTTTTGTGAAGAAGCAACAACAAGTGGGACACAATCATGAAGTGGAACGAAATTTATTGGATATTTCAAACTTTTTTAACAAATAAAAAACTTACAAATTGGGCGAGCAAAATTTTTCAGCCCCTTTACTTTCAGTGCAGCAAATTCTCTCCAGAAGTTCAGTGAGGATCTCTGAATGATCCAATGTTGACCTAAATGACTAATGATGATAAATAGAATCCACCTGTGTGTAATCAAGTCTCCGTATAAATGCAACTGCTCTGTGATTGTCTCAGAGGTCCGTTGAAAGCACAGACAGCATCATGAAGAACAAGGAACACACCAGGCAGGTCCGAGATACTGTTGTGGAGAAGTTCAAAGCCGAATTTGGATACAGAAAGATTTGCCAAGCTTTAAACATCCCAAAGAGCACTGTGTAAGCGATAATATTGAAATGGAAGGAGTATCAGACCACTGCAAATCTACCAAGACCCGGCCGTCCCTCTAAACTTTCAGCTCATACAAGGAGAAGACTGATCAGAGATGCAGCCAAGAGGCCCATGATCACTCTGGATGAACTGCAGAGATCTACAGCTGAGGTGGGTGAGTCTGTCTATAGGACAACAATCAGTTGTATACTGCACAAATTTGGCCTTTATGGAAGAATGGCAAGAAGAAAGCCATTTCTGAAAGATATCCATAAAAAGTGTTGTTTAAAGTTTGCCACAAGCCACCTGGGAGACATACCAAACATGTGGAAGAAGGTGCTCTGGTCAGTTGAAACCAAAATCAAACTTTTTGGCAACAATGCAAAATGTTATGTTTGGCGTAAAAGCAAAACAGCTCATCACCGTGAACACACCATCCCCCCTGTCAAACATGGTGGTGGCAGCATCATGGTTTGGGCCTGCTTTTCTTCAGCAGGGACAGGGAAGATGGGTAAAATTGATGGGAAAATGGATGGAGCCAAATACAGGACCATTCTGGAAAAAAACCTGATGGAGTCTGCAAAAGACCTGAGACTGGGATGGAGATTTGTCTTCCAACAAGACAATGATCCAAAACATAAAGCAAAATCTACAATTGAATGGTTCACAAATAAACATATCCGGGTGTTAGAATGGCCAAGTCAAAGTCCAGCCCGGAATCCAATCGAGAATCTGTGGAAAGAACTGAAAACTGCTGTTCACAAACGCTCTACATTCCACCTTACTGAGCTCGAGTTGTTTTGCAAGGAGGAATGGGCAAAAATTTCAGTCTCTTGATGTGCAAAACTGATAGGGACATACCCCAAGCGACTTACAGCTGTAATCGCAGCAAAAGGTGCCGCTACAAATTATTAAATTAACTTTATAATTTTGCACGCCCAATTTCAGTTTTTTATTTGTTAAAAAGTTTGAAATATCCAATAAATTTCGTTCCACTTCATGATTGTGTCCCACTTATTGTTGATTCTTCACAAAAAAATACAGTTTCATATCTTTATGTTTGAAGCCTGAAATGTGGCAAAAGGTCGAAAAGTTCAAGGGGGCCGAATACTTTCGCAAAGCACCGTATGCAACACACACACAGTAAAGATCTGCCCCTCATGTGTTGTCTAGACTGACATGGTTCCTGTATGTATTTCAACTTGTGCTGTGTATGTATGTACAACCGAATGGGTTCAATTTCTAATGAAGTTCAAATAATAAAAATCAATAGTTATGAAAAACCTTGCATTAATTTGTGCATCTTCTGAATTTATATCTTGATTATAATTTATTTTCTTTTTTTTTACATTTTATTAAAAACAAACCAAAAACGAGTAGCACTTCAATTCATAAATGTGATCTAACAAAGGTAAAGGGCAAATATTAGCCATATATGCTGTTAATATTGCTTCTAATTGGGATTAAGTAAACATATGTTGAGTATTTTAAAATAAAAAATTTGAATGTGTTGAATTAAAATGCCAAAAATGCTGCGGTTAAAAAGAGGATTTCATTTTCAATGTAGGAATGGGCTTATGATGACAATCAGTAGTAATACAAAAATATATTGTTTTTTACTGGATTTAAATGTTTGTTTGGAAGGGTAATTGGTTCACAACATAACTGACTTAACTGACCGAGTTGCAAACTGAACCCTATTGACTAAATAGTGCACTTCCTTTGACCAAGGCACCAGGAAGGAGGTATGTTCATGTGACTTACATTCCGATGGCACCAGAATTGCATCCCTATCTGTCAACTCGATGAAATTCAACACATAGGCACAAATGTTTCAATTATTTTGTGAAGGATGTATACAACATAAGGAGAGAAAAGATGAAACACTACAACCACAATCTATTTTCAGTTGATGTGGGAACTGGCTTCTTTGAGATCCTTCAAGATTTACTTCTGTGAGTAACCAAGGTGGATGTGTAGATTTTCAATATGGTTTATCTCAAAGATAGAGTCTGCACTTGCCTGGTAAGAAAATATGCCCTCCTGGATGAACACACACACACACACACACTCAAGGTAAAATGTCAAATTTTCAGCAATAGCCTTTTGAGCACTTACTATCATCCTCCTCCAATTTTTAGATTCTGGAATAAAATGTATGCCTGCTCAAAGCTGAATGTTAACTAATTATTTTCTGTTATCTTTTCCCATGGCTAGGGGCCCTATCAGACATAGACGCATGCGGCACAGATAAGGGCTTAGGCAGAGAGAGAGAGGCACAATTTTTAATCATAAATATGGGCAGCTACGCTCATCAAAGTACCACTGACGGTGGTTGGTATAATCTGGTCTTCTTTTCCTACCCGAATTCACTCTACTTCCTCTGCAGTGCTAACAGTACAATCCATTTCTTACTGTGTGTGTGTCTGTTGTTTGTGCACATGCATGTCCGTGAACATGCGTGTTTGAAACCAGTTAAACTTGTCAGAATTGATGCTGCAGAATATGTACATACAGTACCCTACATTTGCAGTATGCCCCTGTAGAAACTTGAGCAATTATGTTCCAGGTAAGGGTTATTCACCTCTCACGTTAAAATGGTTTATGTGGCTGGCATTTAATCAAAGCAGGCAAGGAAAAACAGATTTACTCTGTACCTCTTGGACGATGAAAAAACAAACAAATACTATTTCATAATCCCTCAGGGGCTTTTCTGCTTAAATCTGTTAAAAAAAAGAAAAATGTTGGGCCATCTTATTTTGTGGTTGAGGTGATATTAGGTTGAACTCATTATTGTTTCAGTTTTTCCTAAAAAATAATGTACTCAAGCATTGACCAGTTTCACATTTGTATTAAAAATAATTTATTTTAGTTAGTATATTATGTAGGCCTTAATGTGTATATCGTCAATCCGTTTCGCACTGCTCATCCAACATGGAAGCCTTTAGTCAGATCATGCACGGGATGATTACGCTCACCAACTATACTTCTGCGATTGAACTTACAAGTGCCTGGTCTGCACACGAGTCGTTGGAGAGCGACGTGGCAGTATAAATAATCTGACGTATCTAACCCAAATTAGCCAATTAGCGCTACCTCATTCAGGAGGTCCGGTGAAACCCATGGTCAGGCTCGGACCACTGACCATATATACAGTAGTATTCTAAATAGAGGCTAATATCATAGCTAGCTACAGTAGCAAGAAAAAAATGTGAACCCTTTGGAATTACCTGAATTTCTGTATGAATTTGTCATAAAATGTGATCCAATATTTGTCAAGTCAAATCACAACAATAGACAGTCTGCTTAAACTAACACACAAACAATGATACACCTTTATTGAACACACTCTGTAAGGTGTACAAAGTCTGAATCCTTGGATTTAATAACCCGTTGTAATGACGGATCATACCTGCACAACAGTCAGGAAGAATTTTAGACTATTCCTATTTACAAAACTGTTTCACTTCAGCAATATTCCTGGGATGTCTGGTGTAAACCGCTCTAGAGGTGATGCCACAGCATCTCAATCAGGTTCAGGGCACTCTAAGAGCATATTTTATTGTTGAAACCATTCTGTTGTTGATTAACGTCTGCACTTTGGGTTGTGTCCTGTTGAATGTATGCCCTCCACCATACTCGGGATAAGGATTTGACATTAGTGTGTGGTGACCTTTTTCTCCACACTGAAAAAGGACCTTTTTCCAAACCGCTCAATTTTGGTTAAATCTGTTCACTGAATATTTTGCTAGTAGCGCTGTGCAACATCCAGGTCCTCTTTCGCTAACTCTATAGTTGCTCTCTGCAGCCATGTTTTTTGGACAGCAGTGGCGTCCTCCATGGTGTCCTACCATGAACTCCATTCTTGTTTAGAGACATTAGCATGTTCCAGAGATTTCTGTAAGTCTTTAGTTGACACTGAAGGATTATTTTTAAGCTCATTGAGCATTCTGTGCTGTGCTCTTTTAGTCATCAACAGTGCTAAACTTTCTCCATTTATAGACTATTTGTCTTACTGTCGAGGCTTTTAGAGATACTTTTGTAACCCTTTCCAGCTTTATGCAAGTTAACAATTCTTAATTTACGACTAGCTGATACAACCACAACTCAGTAAACTTGAAGCAAAAGTCTGTGCCGGAAAGTTGATAATCTTAGGTTTTCTGAGATCGTGTTCGTTCAAGGCATGGTTCACATTAGTTAGTTCCTTTTGTGAATATAAAACAAAAAATCTGTGAGTGTATTTTTTTGGCATGGCAGTTATATATTATATTGTCTCATTGGTTGGCCTCCAGGTTAGCTGAAGTCTAGAAGCCTAGGGGTGCATTTAACTTATTCCATCTTGCATTGTGAACATTTAAATGATGAATTCAATATAGGCAAGCAAAATACAATTATTTGTATACTAGTACTTTGAGCAGACTTTGTTTGTCAATTGTTGAGATTTAGTTGAAGATCAGACAATGTTTGATGACCAACTTCTGCAGAAATCCATGAATGTGTTTGAATAATACGAGTATTTTCTAACCCTAAGAATTATCACTTTTCTACAAAAAGTTGTTTAACTCTCTCCATCCCTCTCTCCCTCATTAGCATGCAATTAGCTTGTCATCATCACGCTGGAAAGATAAGATGAGGCCACAATACCAGCCAAGCCGACCCAGAATCATTTTCAACCTCAACTCCTGCAGTTAAATCTTTTTAATGCTAAATGGCAATCACTTGGAGTCAATGACATCTAATGATGCTTGAATCGGCTTAATTTCCAGTTCTGTCTGCCAACCCAACACATTTGCAAATGAACAGTGATTAGCTATGTAAGCATTTGATTCACAAACATTTCTTTTCGGAGCTATGAACAAATGGCAGATTAACACTCATATTTGACTGAATGCACAATCAGACTCAATGAGGAAAAGTATTCTACAGAAGTTTTTCATCCAACAGGTTTACATCGCCTTGTATGCTACACATGTGTAATTGTCTGTACTTAAGTAATCAGGTAACTGCCCAAGTTTGCCAAAGAGAGCTTGTAACTTGAAGGACAAAATTCACAGCTCAACACTATTTCAGCAGTTTTTTTTAGTTTTTCTGTATTCGTGATACTGATGGACTAAGATAATACCTATATGTTGCACTATAGCTGTACTACAAGTTTAGGGGGTTTTCAGACGTAACAAAACGACACGGTAAGTAAATGGGTTATAGAGATAGTAGAGACCAAGTGGAGGTTGACACAGCAGGTAGGCAAATGTCATGGTACAGCTTTACTGAGACGCCTTACTTATATCACCTTCTAATCTTATGTTTACAAAATAGCATTATGATAGATCAAATAGAAACTTGAACCGTGTTATGGTCAATGGTGAAATAAGTTTGACCAGCTATAACAGCAATGGATTAGCTGATAATAACAAAAGACAAACAATATTTAATTGGCTAAAAGAAAAGGAATTTAATATATTTTGTTTACAAGAAACTCACTCAATAATTGCAAATGAAGTTATACGAAAAATGAATGGGGAAGGGAAATATACTTCTCCCATGAGTGAAGAAACTCGAATTTGGGTAATAATACTGCTTAACAGTATTTTCTATCAAAATATCCAACGTGTACTGGTTGACTCTAATGGTAAATGGATGATTTTAAAAATGGTAATTGACCAGAAACAGATATGGTTTATTAACCTATACGATCCAAGTAATGATGATCCACTCTTATTTGTAAGTGTATATAAGACATTGATAAGCCTACAAGCAACACAGGATTATATAATCATGACAGGGGATTTTAAAACAGTGCTAAATAATCTTATGGGCCGTAAAGGAAATCATACAGTAAACTATCATCCCCAGGCACTTAAAATAATTAACTCATCAGTAAACAAGACTGTTTGAAAATTAGTCTTGATGTATTTCTGGGCCCACTGCAACCTTATCAGCTTGTTGGCATTGGTTAGGGGTGGTCGAAAAGTAGGTTTATGCACAACTGCAAGCCTCTAGATGATCCTACACCTTGAGGTTCGCAGGACTCCAGAGGCACCAGCAGCTTCAAATACCTGTTTGCTGCTTTGTAATGGCATTTTAGCAGCTGCTCTCTTAATCCTATTAATTTGTCTGGCAGTAACCTCCCTCATTATGCCTTTATCTGCACATATCCGTCTGTGCTCTGAATCAGCCACAAATCTCTTCACAGTACGATGATCACGCTTAAGTTTTTGTGAAGTATCTAATCTTTTTATACCTTGTCAAAGCATTGCACTATTTGACGCTTTTCCGCTGCAGAGAGATCCTTTTTCATTCCCATATTGCTTGAAACCTGTGGCCTGCCTAATAATATGGAACATCCTTCTTAAGTAGTTTTCTTTTAATTGGCCTTACCTGGCAAACTAATGATCACAGGAGTCTGAGATTGATATCAGTGATCCAAAAAGCCCGGAGACCCAATACCATCCATGAGTTTGATTTAAAAACTACTGGTAATCATATCCCCCCAAAAAATGAACTCTTACGGCAATACATTTTTACAGGAAGTTGGCAATAGATAAAATAGTGCTACCTTGGAAAGGACAACACATCTGTGGCAAAATCATTTTGATTAATACCTTAGTTTTATCACAGTTTACCTATTTTCTCATGGTTTTGCCTACACCCAGTGATGCGTTGTTTAAAATATATGAGCAAAAAATATTCAAATTTATTTGGGATTGCAAGCCTGACAAAATTAAAATAGCTTATTTATATAATGACTGTGAATACGGAGGGCAGAACTGATGAAATATTAAAGCATTAGACCTCTCTCTAAAGGCATCAAACATACAAAGGTTATACTCGCAAACCGTACATGCTAGCAACTAATGCTTCTGCTGCAAGTAATGAGTGGGTTCATAGCCTCAAAATCTGTTTTTTTTAGACTATCTGTTTTTTATTAAAAACTCTGCAATGATGTAGTACATCATCCTGCACAAAAACATAATTTTAGCAAGGGGAAAATGGCTGGGGTTATAATAACCTATAGGAAAATAGTTAAAAATATGTACATTATTTTGATATTGACCTGTTTGTACATTATGTCCCCCAAGCATTGTCACACTGGTTCAGGAGCACTGGAGGCTTGCTAATATGGATTTTAGAGCCCTATTCTTCAAGGTTGACATGCATTTATACATAATATACCAAAAAAACATACTGAATATTTTTTATTTAGAGTTGTATATTGTATACTACATAAAATTATAGTCTCAAAATGTTGTATTTAATTTATCCATGTTGTAGCCAAGAGACCACTGGATCCAAAACTATAAGGCACTTCACTGTAGGTCAAAGTATGACCTTTCAGAAGCCAGAAGGTCAACCTTGTGCCAGGCGGACTCCCCACAGACCTACAGTAGGAGGGTTAAATCCTAGCCGGTTCTCAAATACAGTAGTTTAGCAAGAATGTCCAATTGTTTTGCAAGGGACTTTTTTCATTCATGCAGGTTACAACTGCACACTTTAGTTTTTTTGGAAACAAAAACATTTTATTTTTTAAAAATATATAAAAGAAGCTGGTTGCAATTTCAGTTTAACCCACCTGAACAGATCAGGTAGAAAAAACAAATGTTATGGTTAAATTCAAATGTAAAATTGAGAAAAAAAATATTTCTAAAAAAGGAATCAACTTTGTAAATGACATCATGAATGAGAATGGGGAAACTACAGTATGTCACATATGCAGGTAAAACAGACATGAAAATGCCTGCACTATCCAAAGGTCTAACCAACTAATTGCAGCATTACCATGTAATTGGAAGAGACACATAGAAAACGGAAAAAGCTAAGAAAACAAAGATAAATAAAGAGATATACTCATTACATTTAAGGACCAAGACATTTACAGCCTTGCCATGTTAATAGCAAAATAGTTGGGAAGAGTTTTTTGATGTTCCGATTCCATGGCAATTCATGGTATATGAATTATATAACGTATTATTATAATTGTATAACGACACCAGATTTAAAACTTTGAATGTTTCAATATAAAGTATTAATCAAAATTCTGGTAACCAATAGAAACGTATATATATGAGGAATACACTTTTCCCAGCTATGCAGTTTTTGCTGCAATGAGGCAGAGACATAGAACATCTATATTGGTACTGTCCACATGTAGCTTGTATTTGGTCATTGGTACAAGAATGGCAAAGGAATTTAACATTTCACTGGAGCTAACATTACAGATAGCAAGTCTTAAGGACCTCAATAGTCATAGTCAATCAATCAACAATATAATAATGTCAGCAAATATGTTTATATTTGATTATTCAATGGTACGAACTATGTGAATAGAACAGTACAATTGAAAAATACAAGGCAACTGGAACTTTAATTTGGTTGAGGTTAAGTGATAGATGGCATGGATTGAATAAAGTGGAAGGTTGGTCCCTATATTAACAAGATTTGTAAAGGCATAAAGGCCTAGAAGAAGTATGGTTGGTGAAACTTTGCAGTAAAATATACGGGTGAAATATACAATGTGGAGGCAATCAGTGCACAAAAGACAAACAGGAAAAAATAAATGGATGCAGTAAAAATACAATATTATTGTAACAGGAGTCCCAGAGAGGGACTCCTGTTCCATATGAACTGAGACATGGACTCCTTATATAGTGCTTAGTTCTTTTGGTTGATCTCTTTGTCAGTTATTTCATTGTTGTTCCGTTTTGGTCTCTTGTGTATTAGGTATGTCTTTGTTAGTATTCAGTGTTATACACGGTGGTTTCGTTAGTCTGGTTATTTTGCATATGTCCCTTTTGAGTTACTGCCCTGTGTTCCAGTGTTAGGTTGTCTCCCTCTAGTGCCTCTGTCATGTATTGTAAGGTCTCCTGATTGTTTGTGGTTATGTCATTTAGATTACGTCATTGCTCCCAGGTGTGTTCAGTTAACCCTCATTTGTATTAGTATTTAGGTTGTGTATTTCTGTCATTTCCCTGTCGGTCAATGTTCTGTTACGTGTTCCTGCGTCCGTGCAGTAGTGTTGTCCTGTGGTAATATGTTATATTCTTTCTATTTCAGCCCCTCGCGGCAGTTTTACTTTGAGTATTTTCAGTAATAAACTATATTGTTTGGAAGAGCATTGCGATTGCCTCTCTCTCTCTGCAACAGTATGGAATTTCGTGACAGATTGACCGACCTTCAACCAATGAGGCAGCGAAGGAGTAGCCAAGGACCCGAGGAGAGCTTTCCCCTCTCTCTCGGGGGAATGTTTTTTGGGGGGACGCTGGCTGCTTACTCTCCTTACGCCAGGGAGAGCGAACGGTCGACGGAGCGAGTCCGTCTCGCCTCCATGTGGGATGTTGATAGCTCCGACGAG
>JACXGM010036673.1:0-11320 GCA_016801145.1 Umbra pygmaea
CCCCCCCCCCCCCCGCTGACTCAAGACAGAGCCACCTGCCCTTGAGCAAATCTATACATCTCTCCACTGTGTTTTGTGTGCGCATCGTTGAACCTGTTGGGTATCTTGTTTGGTGATTTGCGGACAGTGTTATAAGGTACTCAGTCAGGGCAACCTTTGTCAGCTAGAGGAATCACATTGAACTGTTTCACTGAAGAACTATTTAGAACTTTTATAAAAATTGTACGCGGGCGTAACTCACTGAGGAGATGACTCTAGCTATGCAGTGTGCCCTCCTGTAGCCTTGTTCCAATGCTGCAGTTTTCCGAACAAACATCCTGGCATCACATATGATCTGAACGTTGATTGAATGAAAGTTTTTGTGATTGATAAATGCGTAATCATTCATGGATGGTGGCTACAAACGCGCATGAGTACAATCAATTGCCCCAATCACATTTGGAAACCCAGAAATCTCATAAAATTGTCTTTTAATCACAGTTTGCATCATCATATGGAAATGAATATACATAGAAGAAAGGACTTGGTAGCCACCAAAACTGCTGGCATACATCGACTAATTGTTGGCTGTGATATACCAGACCTGTCCCTGATCTCCCGCTGAAAGGTCCCGGTGGCCAAAAACCCCAACGTAGACAGCGCGCATTAAGGTCTAAATTTGCCATCGCTTCAGGACTGCCAAAGTGCTTGTTTAAATAGGCAACTGAATTACCATTTCACCAATCACATTACAAATCAATTAACCTAATATATATATATAATATTTATTATTATTATTTGATTGAAATTGTTGTGTGCCTAATTAAGCCCTCATGTTCTAGGCAATCTCGAAGTGAAAGAGAAAAAATAAACCACTTAATAGCAATGTGCTGTATAAAATTACTTTGTAAATTTGAAATGTAACTTGCAATATGGGTTAGTGAACCACCACTAGTCACACTGGAGAACTTGCGTACACAATTTCAGACCAGACGTAAGATTTTATCTCAGCTTACGCTAACGTTCAAAATGATAAATGCCTTGCTTTGCGTAGGAATTGGCGTACACCCGTCCTACGCCTGTTTTAGTTCATATGCATGTTTCATAAATGAGGGCCAAGGTGAGTGCTACCATCAGTCCTGTTTCATGCCAACAGTTAAACATCCTGAGACCATTCATGTGTGGGGTTGCTTCTCAGCCAAGGGAGTGGGCTCACTCACATTTTTGCCTAAGAGCACAGCCATGAATAAAGAATGGTACAAACACATTCTGAGAGCGGTACAAACACATTCTTCTTGAGGTTGATCCTCAAGAGGCGGATGGACAAAAACCCAACTTCTGACAAACCCCAAGCATTGATCATGCAAGAATTCAGCTGATTCCCATTGACATAGTGCAGGGAATAGTGGAAAAATGTTGTACATTATTTAAAAAATGACATAAATCACTGAAAAAATGCCCAACTGTTGCGCGTTTGGCTGCAATGAAAGACCGGGAAGCGGCAAAACAAATTCACAAGTTCCCCCGTGAACCAGAAAGGCGAAAAGTTAGGGAGCTGTATGTGAAATGAATGACGCCCATACCTAATGTACCCCAGCAGACATTAAGTAGTGAAGATGAACCTCCAGACATGCATTCATCACAGAATACATCATGAAATCAATTCACAAGAAGGCATACACCAACCATTAATGAAATGTGCATAAACAGAGGTTGACATAGCAAAACTCAGAGGAATAAACCCAGAAACTACGTGAAACTCCAGAGAAATCGTGGACTACTATTATGAAAATTCGAGACCCAGAAGTACTACGCAATACTTCATTCAGGAGTAACTATCTAACTCATGACAGGTCAAACGGCTCAAAATGAGAAGAGAAACATTGTCTTTATTTCCCAGTATGTTGACTGATAACACATTTTCTTTTACATTAGAGTTTCTTCTTTCCCCATTTTTTTCCTACTGGATGATTAAACAATTTTGGGGATTTGATCCTGCAACATGTCGGTTACTGGCCAAATGCTAACCACCTGACACTCCAGGGTATGAGTAAATGGGAGCAAACATACCAAAGCACTCTTTATACACTTCATAGACGTACACTTTTTTAGAAACTGAAAGAGTTCATTGAATTAGCAGACCTTCTAACTTGACCAGGCATCTTTAAACTAGCCCAGAAACAAACCTTTGTTGCAGAATTAGGGTCATGTTTTTTTCTGCACCAGCCTTTGGAATAATTTGCAGGTGACTTGGTTTTGGACAAACTTTCTCAGTTGAGTTTGCTTGTTTTCGGAACTTATATTAATGTGCATTTGTATTTTTAATTGGACAGAATTTTCTGCGTTATCTAAAATGGTACTGTTTTGTGTGTTGTTTTCAGCTATGTTTTTGCTGCTTTGTGTAGAAGCGAGCACTCTTGTGTTTCAAGGAGTCTGCCCTGATAGTGATGGCTATAGGCTAATGACTAGGCTCTCTGTATCTGCAACTATGTCTGTGACTTCTCCCCTGTTTCTAACTAGTCTCTGCCCCTCCTCAGCAGGCAGGTATATCAGAGCAGAAGGTGGTGGTGGTATCTGTGTCCCCACAGTCCAGAGCCTCTTTGGCAGCGCGTTATGGCCTGAGTAGCACTGAGGCAGGCAGGAGGCTCACTGCCTTCTTCAAGGGCCTGGGTGAGTAGTAAGGGTAAAGTATTAAACATTGTGTATCAGAAATGTATGTCATAAAATCAACTGAAGGATATGTGTTGCGTTTCAGGGGTCCACTATGTTTTTGACACCAGCTTCAGCCGGACTTTTAGCCTCTTGGAGAGTCAGAGGGAATTTGTGGAACGATTTCGTCGGAAGGAGCAGGACAAGCAGTCTCTGCCCATGTTAGCTTCTGCCTGCCCAGGTAACCAGCACTACCTCTCCCTGACTGTCTCCTGGGCAGAATTTTACCTGCAGAACTTCAGAAAGCTCATATTTGTAAAGCTTATCGAAGTTATCCCCATTTTAAATCATAGTCTATTTCAGAGTTGTAAGAAGTTCGTACACAGTTCAGAGACCATTTGTACCCTTGCAGAAATTCAAACAATCATGGCTTCTTTCTTGATTTGGATGTGAAAGCCACAGGTCTTTTATTCTATAACATTACAATATACAACCCTAATAAGAGAAGGACGGATTCCAGATCAGCTCCTACTCTAAGAGATTTCATGAATATGGCCCCTGGTCGTTTCCCGGTCTACTGCTGACACACACTTGTGTTCAGGTTGGATCTGCTATGCAGAGAAGACTCATGGAGAGTTTATCCTGCCCTACGTTAGCTCCACCCGCTCCCCACAGCAGATGATGGGCTCTCTGGTGAAGGGATACTTTGCTGGCCTGCAGGTTTGTAGCTCACTGACACTGAGGAGGTAGCAGGGATGCCGACTGCAGTGCACATGTTATAGTAGGTGTTGGTTATGGTATAGAGTACATAAAGTACACACATTTAGAAGCCTAGAAGTTTATTAGATACCCCACACCATTAACAAAAACACATTGATTTTACAGACAATGAGTGACGTAGCCTTTGCTTGCTATATGAAGCAGGCTGTCAGGCATCAAGGCTTCCAATCGCTATTTGTTAGAATGGGAACATAAGTGACCTTAAGCATCTAATGATCATTGGTGCCATGCACACTGGTTCCAATGTCAAGGAAACATTCCTGGCCTTTTTATTTCTACAGTTTAAAGTGAAATGGTCTGACAAACCTGTTAGGTTGGCAGAGAATCGCACGACTAATGAAACTAATATATATACACCACGGCTAAGCGCTGTGTTCAGGCACTCATCAATGTGTTGTGCTTTAGAACATTTAGCAGTGGTGGATTTAGCCATGAACCACAACCCCTAGAAATTTCTTGTATTGCTCTTATATACCAGATAACCACACAATTACTGCAGCATAAAAACATGTCATGTGTATACCATGGATATAAGCCAATCAGCATTCAGATTGCAGAAGATGAATTTATAAAAAAATGTTTTACATTATTAAACTTACGGCTAAACTAGACCAATGCTGTCATGGCACTGTAACTAGGGCTGTGCGATGTCTGACTTTACACAAAGTGGAATGGACATGTCCAAACATCATAGATAGAGGATGTAATCATATTTTTCATCCATGAAATTCACATTTATTCTATGTGCTATAAGGGGGGAATTGGCAGGAATAATGCACCTGCACCATATTAATGCAAATTAACTAACTTAATTAAAATGCTGCAAATGACTACAGCTGTCAGATAAAGCTATAAGAATGCAGTTGGCAGGTGGAGAACCTAGTGGAAGATTTTAATTAATGTTTCAAACAATGGATGACACTGCGAAAGTGCACAACAAAAATACACCAAAACTCATGAAGCTACATTCAGAAACGAAACAAATGACAGGAAAATACAGCAATGTCATTTTATCCAACTGCTATAATAATACAATAATAAATAGTTTGACACTGAGATGTCATTGCTAAACTATCATTAAACATAATAACAACATTTTAAAACGACTAGGGCCATACAGTGTAGTAGCCTTAATTATTTAGTAAATCTATGTATTATTCTGGCCTCTTTTGCCTTAATATAGCCTAATTTCAGACTGTTTCGAAGTCTTGAACTGCGATTTGATGATTCAGAAATGAGAGAGGAAAAGAAAGCATTTTAAATGATGTTGTAGGTAAGAAAAGCTTTTCAGTCTATAGAATAAAGGTGATCCAATAGGCTACATCTAAACATAGTAAATTGTAGAAAATAATAGATATGCTGTGTTTTTAAACGTAATATAATTAATAAGAGCCTAATCAGTTTGATGTGTGTAACTTCAATATTATAAATGTAGTTTGCTGTAATATACATTTTGTTTTTATAGGTCTTGTAATGTTGTTTGTGACAAACCGACACGTTCTATCTGGGAAAACACAGACACGACTCCCTATGACATTTGTCTATCTTGCAATTTAGTTTTGTGATTTTATCTCTATCGCTTTCCTAATTTTAGGCTATAGCCGATTTGCAAAAATGCTTTCTGAAATGGAACCCTATTGCACAGAAATACATTGTTATTAATCAAAAGGCTTAAAAAAGCTGTTACATAAAATATGTAACTGCTTATTCTAAAATACATGTTGTTTTCTTGCATTAATTTACTAGCCGACTATATAGTCTTTTGAAAATGAAGGCTTTGGCCTTTAGTAAATAGGGAAACACCAGATGAGGCTGTTTGTCATTATAGCCCATTTACTGTGCTGCACGTGTGTGCACTGCCAGATAAGGCTGATATCCATCGTTGAGATTCGATGTAATTGTCCTGTAATTGCCCAGCCCTAACTGTAACAACTCCATTGAGCTGCAGTCAAAAAGCTTATGGTGTTTATTAAAACATGTTATACCACAGGAAAAGCAGAAAGTCTGGAAAGCAAGGCTCACTTGGAAACAGAGTAATTTTGCACTTTGTGTCTATTTAAAGCTGCGTCATAATTATTGTTGTTGCAGGGTCTGAGCCCTCAGCAGATCTACCATGTTACTGTGATGCCTTGTTATGATAAGAAACTGGAGGCGTCCAGGCCTGACTTCTACCTGCAGGAGGATGAAACCAGAGAGGTGGACTGTGTTATCACCTCAGGTAGGCACACATTCTCTTTGGCAGAGTGTATTTAAAATGTAACATTTTAATTATATTTGTTTTACTGTGCTGCTCCGCTGCTAACTCCAATATCCCTGTGTATATACCATTAGATTTCACTGTTGCTAATCCGGTATATTTCTTACCAGTGTAATTTGTGTATACCTGTCTGTTTTCGTATTATATTACTCTAATTTTATTACTGTACTAGTAGGGTTTCCATCGATAAGGAAGGAATACATAACCAAGCATTTTATTTTTAAATGAACACATCCTGTAACTGGCACAAGTAACGATTACAATTATTTTGATTCTGGGGTGGTTATGTAATTACAGGAGAGGTTCAGAAGATGCTAGAAGAAGAGAAAGTCTCCCTAAGTGATGTGGAGCCAGCCTCATTTGATACACTGTAAGGGTTTTTAATTATCGTTCAAACTAATTACTTAATATATGTAAGAGGAACTTCACGAAGTCTGTGTGCGTCAAGTAGAAAACTCCACCGTTGCTAATGTTCATGGTGTACTGTTGTGCCCCTGTAGGTTCAGCAGTGTGTGTGGTGACGTGTTGCTTGGCCATGCAGGGAGCGGTTCAGGTGGATTCCTCCACCATGTGTTTATCCACGCTGCCAGACACCTGTTTGGAGAGGAAGTGAAGGAACTCGCCTACAAGACACTCAAGTCAGTCCGACTCTGCAGTATTATGAATATGGTTGTGGCTAATGAAGCCTTTAAATCCCAGAAAACTTTGAGAAAATGATGGCATATTAGCCTTTCATCAAGTAGTTAAAGTTGCAGATTTTGTCATCTTTTATTGAAAAACAATAACATGGGTGATCAAATAATAAATTGTTGAACATTTAATTTTTATTATTAATTTAAAGTTACCCCCAAACCTCGTTAAGTGATTTCCCCTTTATTCCCAATACCTGATTCGTCAACATTTTAAAGAGTTACTCTTTCCCTTCATTTTAGGTTTAACCAGCCATTTGAAACAATTAATAAATGCTTAATCAGCCACAAAAAAATCCAACTATAAACATACATTTGTTGGGTAGGGTTAGGTGTTTTTGGACGGCACTGTAGTAAGACGCTGCATGTCTAGTTTTGTTCACTTATATATATGAATATTCTTATTAGCCACATTTTGAATCAACTCAACACCACCACCTGTTATAGTAATGTTTAAAGAAGGACAAATCTTTAAGGGATTGTACTGTGTATGAGACCCATGTCTTACATCAAGATTTCATTATTTTGATTTGTAGTAAAACCCTTCATTTGCAAGGAAAGGACCTAGTAAAATGAGGACCAGAATGGATGTTTGATTATAACTGTTGCCAAAACATCAGGTTTCTGATTAAAATAATGGTTTATTTTAGTTGTTGATCAGTTATTATAATTGCTGTTGGAAAAACTTTGTTCCAGTCTACCATTCAGAGCTGATGTATTTCAGATTTGTGGGTTATGAACTTCTCTTTATAGTTCATTTTTCTTGGGTTTGCGAGTAAACATTGACATATTTTTTTTAACCATTTGGTGGCTAACTAACAATCCTGATTCACCTGCTTCCTTCAGGAACAAGGACTTTCAGGAGGTAACCCTAGAGAAGGACGGTGAGGTCCTGCTGCGTTTCGCCTCTACTTACGGATTCCGTAATATCCAGAACCTGGTTCAAAAAATCAAGAGGGGCAAATCCCCCTACCACTTCGTAGAGGTTATGGCCTGTCCGTCAGGTAAAAAAATCAAAAGAGCAGGTTTTTTGTTGACATTTTATTATAATGTATAGATTACCTAACAAGTCAAGAAAAAGGATGGTTGAATTTAATTGTCATTTATTTTCATTGTTTGGGGCTCGGGGTTAAAATGTACAGTGCTGCTTGAGAGTTTGTGAACACAACTTCATGACTTTTGATCAGTAGTATTGAAATAAATAAAGTCCTTATCTAAACTGCAATTCATAAGATAATAAATAAAGGGCACACACAAAAATATGAAATATTGAAATTTTTATTTATCAAGAGTAAATTATTAAATAAAATCTGTGCAAGAAATGTAAACCCCAATTAATATCTTGTGGAACTTCCATTATTAGTGATAACGAATGTAAATGTATCCTATAGCCACTAATCAGTCTTTGACATTTGTTTTGATGGATCTTTGACAAATCCTCCCTTCAGAACTCAGCCAATTGGGTGAAGTTTGAGTGATGACTGGCATGTGCTGCCCGCTTCATATCCTGCCACTGCATCTCAATTGGATTAAGGTCAAGATTATGAATTGGCCAATTCAAACCACAAATCTTCTTTCTCCTGAGCCATTCTTGGTTAGTTTTAATGTTGGAAGACCCATTTTCAGCCCTGGTTTATGTAATTTGCCTATGGCCTGTTGAACGTTGCTGTTCAAGAATCTCCTGGTATACACCAGACCTGGTATACATCAGAATGCATTGTTCCCTTGATAATGTGCATTCGTCCATGTCCAGAGGATGAAAAGCAGCCCCAGATCTTGACATTCCCACCACTATGCCTGAAAATTGGGATACAATTGGGTTTGTTTGGTGGTAGGCAATGTTGGGTTTTTGCCAAAAAGTTTTTGATGTGTGTTCAGAATGGTAAATTTTAGGTTAATCTGGCCAGAAAAGTGACGTCCAGTCAACTTTACCAGAGACTCTCTGGACAAATGTAAAGTTACTATGGACAATTTGGTTGTTTCTTGACTGCAGAGGTTTCATCCTAGCAATTCTCCATGAATGCCATTTCAATATAGTGTTGTTCTTATTGTTGAAGCATGCACATTAACATGATATGCAACAAGAGAGGTCTGCAAATGTCCAGATTTTATTTAGTTATTGTGTTGGTATTTAGCCGATTTATTTTTCTTGTAGCTCTTGGGGATATTTTGCAAGGTTGTTCACTTCGAGACCAAGTTACCAAATGTCAAATTCTCACGATTGATCAATTATTTGCCTAACTGATCTGATGGAGATCAAATCGTTTTGAGATGGTTTTATAGCCTTCCCCAGACTGATGGGCTCTCAATACCTTCTTCCAGATGTCTTTTGAGATCTCGTTTCCTATTGGCGTTGTTTGTTTTGCATCTGTATAGGTAACACCACATTTCACAACTTTATTTGCCAAGAGTCCTGCCCAAACTCTTTTTCCTTTGATTGGTTCATTTAGTTCCTACTTATTCACCCACCTCACTCTACTTACCTACCGAAATTGTCCAATGCAACTCGAGATGCACATATTTCTGCATCTGTGCAAATTCATATTTTCTTTTGTTTTTCTACTACATGCATTATTTCCTTTGAACAAACATATGGAATTTGTCCATTTAAACCTTTGTCACAAAACATGATGGTTCGGATTAAATAAGTAATGGGGAACACTAAAACAATATGTAGTTGCACAAATTGTTCACTAAATTAAGCAGCACTGTATATTCTATATCCACACTGATGCTATCCAAGCCAATCTGGCATTATTATATTATTAAACTGTGTTTCCTGTGAGTACAGGATGTCTGAATGGTGGAGGGCAGGTGAAGCCATTACCAGAGCAGAACAACAAGGAGCTACTACAGCAAGTGGAGGACCTCTACAGGGCTGAGCAGCCCATGGTGCCTGAGGAGGACCAGCGCGTGGCAGAGATCTACCAGTCCTGGATACAAAGTGTTGGAGAGGAGCGAGCTGCGGCGCTGCTGCACACACAGTACCACGCCGTGGAGAAGACCAACAATGGACTGCTTGTCAAATGGTGAAGGAGGAGAAAGGTGGTGGGGGTTTGAGGACCCTTCCTGTGGCTTAACTGAGCTTAACAACACTGGTTACATGAACACATCTGTCATGTTCTTGACGGGTATTTTCTGTCACCTGTCCAATTGTTTCATATGAAAGAAAAGAAAATCTGCTGTATGTAGTTCTTTGAGATGCGTTCCTACTCTAAGATCAGCATTGCCAACTACAAACCTTATTTAACCCGATGAGTGAACGCACTGATTTTTTAAAATGATTATTCTCCCAGTTTGTCTCCCCTCCTAATTCGCTTTAACCCTGCCCTTGTCGGCAGCTACGCAACTCCTTGCACAGATCTGTGGAATGGCGAGGGGCGCGCACACGGTTCATCCAACCACATGTCACCCGAGCCGCCGATTTTCTTTTTACACTGCGAATCCAAAACGGAAGCCTTTAATCAGAAGATGCACAGGATGATTACATTCACACCAACTATTCTTCCGCGATTTAACCCTAAGGCGCCCGATCTGGACACAAGGAGTCGCTGGAGCGCGACGAGGCAGGATAGATAAATCGGGTTATCTAACCCAAATCCTAGGCCCATAGTCAGGCTCGAAACCAAGACTTATCATGACGTAGACTGTCCTGCAATGCAGCGAGTTAGCCCACTATGACACGCAGACCCCCAAACGCACTGAACTTGAGCTGGGAAAAGTGTTCCATTTATCAGAGGACTGCATAACTGTGCTAACAAGTGAACATTTTCCTTTTCTGATAGCCAGGCCAATTATGCCCAAAATATTCATACCAATGTACAATACTTTTATGGCCTGTATACATTTAGTCTATAAATTGTATAGGCAAACTTATTTAGACCAGTCCTGCTTTATTAATATTGTGTATAAAATGTTACTAGTGTAGTTGTGTATATAATTATTACAGAAACAAGTTATATTCCATTGTATGCACTAAACAGGTCTCTGATGGAATGCTAAACACATTTTATAGCTTAAATTGTTAATTATTCCTGCTTTATTTACAATTAAAAATAATTTATATGAATGAAACCTATTACTTTGACATTGTGAAGTACATGGTATAACCTGTATATAACAGTAACATAAACAAGATGTCAGTAAACATGGTGTCAATAAATTCTGCTATTCATTAGGAAATGCAATTAGTTGTTGATTTATAGTTGTTTAGAGGGTATATTTAAATAACGTACAGCCTAATATCGATGGACCGAACTGGATTTGAACTCTCAAGCTTTAGACAGTTGTGCTGCTGACTACTGGACTACACAACAGCTTTGTGGGGTGCGAACTTTCCATATAGAGAAATGCATCCACACACGTTAATATATAAACATCTTTGCCTGTGTCAACCCAAAGTGATTTTTAAAATGCTAGCTCTCAGCAGTTAGACATTCACAGAAGTGGTGTAACAATGTGCTCTATTACAGAACTAAATGTGATAGAAGATTAATTTGTAATGATAATTCTCCATACTAGCCTAGTAATCATTTTCTCAGATTCTCAAAGTTATATGCATTTACATTGCATCCAGAAAGTATGCTTTTTCCACATTTGTTTTCCACAAATTATTTAATTTCATTATTTCCCTCAAATTCTACAAACGATAGCCCAAGTGAAAGATGTGTTGGAAATCTTAGTAAATTTGTTACAAATAAAAACAAAAAAGCACATGTACATAAGTATTCACAGCCTCTGCTCAATACTTTGTTGAAGCACTTTTGGCAGCAATTGACCTATCGCCGGCCCCTCCCCCAAAACTGCCATTGTCCAATCACACATCATAGCAACCGTAACAATGTGAGCAGGTCCGACAAAAATTGACTCCAAGCAGGACGGTAAAGCAGTGCGCCAACGGCGTTTGTAAATCGGACATTAGATACCCCGAGAGATTGTCTGGAGGAGATGTGTTCTTTCCCTTCCC
>JACXGM010036674.1:0-11389 GCA_016801145.1 Umbra pygmaea
AGTACAGTTCAAATTCTGATAAAGATGTTAAAAAATGGGTTCCGTTGATACCAAGCCACGGTCGGGGAGACCAATGAAGATTTCAGCCACAACTGGCAGGAAAATTGGTCGGGATGCAAAGAAAAACCTACAAGCAACAACAGTGAAATACAGCCTTTTTTGCAAAAAAGTGGTGTGGCCGTTTCATATCAATAAGGAGGCACTTGAACAAAAAACAATAACTGCACCAACACCACAAAACAGCCCAATTAGAATATCCGTAACAGCACCTAGACAAGCCTCAAAACTACTGGAACAAAGTAATTTAGAGTGATGAGACCAAAAATGTAATTTATGTTCACAACCATAAACGGTGTGTGTAGGAGTCAACAAGGCCTATAATGAAAAGTACACCATCCAACTGTGAAGCATGGAGGGGGATCTCTGATGTTGGAGGGGGGGTGTGCATCAGCTGCATGGGGAATTTAGTGACAATTGATGCAAGATAAATGCAGCATGTAATCTGAAAATATTGGCAGACAATTTGCATTTACGAGCCCAGAAGCTGCTCATGGGACGCACTTGAACTTTCCAACATGACAATGATCCAAAACACAAAGCCAAGCCGACCCTTCAACATCTACAGCAGAAGAATTAAAGGTTCTGGAGTGGCCATCACAGTCTACTGACCTCAATATCATTGAGCCACTTTGGGGGGGGATCTGAAACATGCAGTTCATGCAAGACAATCCAAGAATTTACGGGACCGGGAGGCTTTTCCAAGAAGAATGGGCAGTTTTTCCACCTCAGAAAATAAAGGGCCTCACAACAACTATCAAAAAAGACTACAAGCCATCATTGATGCTCAAGGGTTGAATACAAAGTATTAAGAACTAAAAGTTTACACATTTTGAAAGGGGACAATCTCATTCTTTTCTTTATTGCTATGTTTTGTTTAATGATTTTGCAATTCTGTGATGCCTTAAATTCAATCCAATTAAATATAAAACAAATGTGTTTTGCCTGATTGCTCTTTAAATAAATATTCTGGCAGGGCATGTAAGCAGGACTGTACACAATTTAACATTGTGAAGAGCAGTTGCAGTTAATTCCGAATAACTATAAGGAGTAGATAGCGAAGATTGGGAAACACATTTTTCACTTATTCCACTTCCTCTTCTGGCAATATTATTTCAGTATGTGCTCAACTTCCTTGTTTACTTGTTTGCTTTGCCCTCTAGCTTCATAATGAAAAGTCTCATTGCATAGAAGAGTATCGGTTTAATGCACCAGTAAGATGCCGTTGTAACGGTTACTCTCTCATCAAGGAGCAGTAAGTGAGGGGAGAGTGGCTCACACAAAACCAAGCACACAACTCGCTATTACAAACATTTAGCCTTTATTACTTGAATTCATACTGTAATTCATTAAAGTCAGTATTCAATAAATATTTGTGCAGGGAAGTTGAATGAAGAAAAAGAAAGTTTGATAAAATAGAATTTCCGATAATTAATTAACTTAATTAATGTTAGAAGAACACTTCACTTTTTGAGTGGAAGTGAGGGGCACAGCAACCTATAAAACCGCTGAGGAGTACACAGTCCTACGACTTGTACCCAGTCCTCTTCTGAATTTGAGTCTACCATAAAGTATGTTTAAAATGCCAACAACATTGCAAACATTTGTTGAATGGTGATCATATAAACCAAGTGATTCACGTAAACCATACTGAAACAACCTTCTCCGCATTCTCTATGTGGAAGCAGTAGAGTCCAGTGTTACTGTTGTGTTACCTGACATTGGAGAACATGGAACAAGTCGACAAGTGCTGGGCAGAGGAAGCCGACTGGGATAGAGTCATACAGTTCAAGACCAAGTTACGTCACGAGTCATAAGAAGTCCAAGTTCAGTTGCATGTTTTTTTCTTGTCTGAAGTTGCAAAATTCATGACTCAAAAACTCCTCTCTGCTAAAACTGCAACTTTGGAGGTAGTGATAAAGTAAGTTAATAATAGTAATACCACTGCTAAGTGGTAGGCACTCTGATGCATTTCGCCTACAAACACCTTTTAGCCACTGTATACTGGCCATATACCACTTATTGCTTACGTATCTCTGGCTTATCTGGTGTACTGGGTATATAAATTTAGGACTCACCATGTGTCCTCTGCTTTTTGGCCTGGCTGGCTGTAATGTGGTACTGACTCCGCACTCTCTCTAGCTGATCCTGGGCCTGTCGACGTTGGACAGCCACCTGCATGGTGGTGTCGTGGCGTCCCTCCAGACAGGCCTGGAGTCTGGCCAGCTCCTGCTGCAAGCCATACATCTCCACACCCAGCTCCTTTCGGTGGTCCTTCTCAGCCTCCTCTATAGCCCTCTAGAGGGAACAGAACAAACAGGGCCAACATTGAATAAGGCAGATGTAAACAAAGTCACTGGCAAATGCAACAGTTTTAGTTGCATATTTTATTACCATGCATTGGCATTACATCGGAATATTAATGTTGTCAAAATGGAAAACATATGGTAATATTTCAAGAACGGACCTAAAAAAGACAATGCTGCCCTCTAGTGGTGAAAATGTAAACAGAAAATGGGTAGAGGTTTGGTGAATGATACTTAACAATGAATCACTAATAGGCCAACATTCCCTGTACTGTACCCACTTTCTCCCTGAGCTCCAAGTTGACTCTCTCCAGCTGTTTCTGGAGTTGGGTCTTCAGGGCAGACTGGAACCTTTTCAACAGTGGCTGTAGGTAGGGAACACATTTCATAGTAAAACATATCTCCAAAAAACCTCATTGTTTACAACTAGGATTTCTAAACAGTGTGAAAAGTGAAGTTTAGGGAGAAGTGTCTGACATGTTCTGGGTCCAGCACAATCAGCTCGTCTTCATCTTCACCCTCTTCCTCTTGATCCACCCTGCGTAACTCGTCCCCATTGCTGTTAGAGAGAGGAACTGAGAGGTGCGACAAGTGTTAAGACAGTAAAGGAATTGATCTGTTATCTGGAATCCCTCAAAGTATTGCCTAATGATCAACAATCAACATACTTGGTGGCTCCACTCGATTCAAGTGGATTGAAATCATTTAAATCTGTCTTGACTGACCTACGTTTCCAGGTGGAGTGGAGGCTGGATCTGTTCCACTGTCTCCCAACAAAGACGCAGGGCCATTAGCCTCCCACTTAGCCTGTTCTCCCTCAGACTGCTCTGCTGAACCAACCTGCACAAAGGAACATGCCCAGGTGTCACTCAATGATCCACAATATAAATAGCTGAGTATGAAGTCCTCTTTACAAATGCATGCATAGTTGTTTAGTACATTATCCTTCAGAAATGCCCTAATATTATTGTGAAAATTTTGGACTAGTGTTAAGTTAATACATGATGAAAACCAGGTAATACAGATCTTTAGTACATTAAATTATGAAACCTTACAGGCCTAACTTAAGTCTGTGATTGCAATATTCCAACACAATAGTTGTACAACTGCAGTGAGTGAATGTTACCCATCCTCACTGCCCTCACAGTACCTCCTGGTCATACAGTGGCATCACAGTAAACCCAGAGTCCTCCCCTGCCGCGTCGTCATCAACTTTCTGTTCAATATCCTTCTCTTGTGGCGTGAATAGGCTCTTCTCTTCCTTGCCTCCATCCTCACTTCCTCCACCCTCCATGATTGGACGCAGTGGGGACCAATAGGGATAGCGTCGTCACCGCTACAAGGACGTTGCCATGGTGACACGAATATTTACATCATGTATTAAGGTCTCATGGTCTATTCACGGATTCACACTATGTCCTATAATATATACAGTTCTTCTTGAGTCGATGAGCTAGAGAAAAGTCAGATAATGCAAACTATCCATTCAGTAACTGTATAATGCAAATGCTAAAGGCTGAGCCAACACGTTTGTATAACTAGAGAACTGTTTAGTCGATATTTTTCAGCAGGCCATACCTTTGCTAATAACACAATAAAACAAATACAGCAGTTAGAAGAGCGATTACATATCTAATGACGTAGGGATGGTAAAACTCTTGTGCACGCTGCTACAGACAAATACGCTACAGTACTGTACATTACATGTACGTGTCCGGGTTGAAATAACATTCTTACGTACATAACGTTAGCTGTCAAACCAAAGCTAGCTAGCCTGCAGTAACCTTTGCTTTGGCACGTTTTCAAACACAATAACTAACACACCTTATGATTCCGTTTTAGTCGACTGTCCACCAATAGTCCTGTTGTTGCTTTTTTCCGTTATCCAGATAAATTGAATTTGCTAACTAAAACAGCAGCAGCTAGGTTCAACATTTTGTCAACCAGCAGGGCGTTGCTAAGTAACGATCAACTTCCGTTAAAGGCGGTGCGGGAACCTAAAACCATAGATATGGATATCTATGCCTAAAACACTAAACATTATACATATTTAAATGAGTGGATAAAGCAAGTATCGCAGTCACGTATGAGTACAACAGATAGGTATAAATTTGACAATTTGTAAATATTTGATGCATGGCAAATACCACAAGGCGCAAAAATATAATTACTACTGTAAGTTGCTCTGAAATAGAGCACCTGCTTAATTAATTAAATTTAAAAATGTAAATGTATTAAGAAATTATTTCAACTGAAAACAAATAATTACAAAGCAAGCTGATACTTTTTATTTGTACCACAACTTCATTTAAACTTAAGTCATACAAAATTGATAACAGTGACAGCTAAATCAACATCTGTAAAAATAAGGCATTAAGATAAACCTTGCTCTCCAACTAGAGGCAGACACATGAATGCGGGGCCACAAAAATGTGGCCTTTAATAAAAATCTAAATAATACATCCATTTCTAGAATCATTAACTCGTAGCTATATTTATAAATCTTATTAATGTTCTCATACCATCAGTGTACTTATTTTGAGAAAGCAAACAAAACGTTACAAAATATTCTTATTCCAACTGGATAGCACATAGCAATAACAGCTAAAAATACCAATCAATTATAAGTAGTAGGGAAGTTATAGATCAATATTATCCTTCACCTGCATTCTACAACAGTGCGTTCGTGTCCAGACAAAAAAGGAATGCAAATACTTCAGGAAACCTGTACACTAACCCAATGCTAGTTGTTAATTTCAACTACCAGCAGGAAAAAATAAAAATGAACACAAAAATGGACTCATATACATACACAAGAGTATATTAGAGTTACTTCAGAGTTTAGTGTTCTTTTTGTTGTTAGAGTTAACAGTTTAATATTTTAAGATGCTTTTAACAATGGCAATACTTATATACTTCAAGCTCTGCCAAGTGTCGCTGGTAACTAAATTGGGTTCACTTTCAGAATTTGGCAACTGTTGAACACCGATTTCAAGATCCCCACCCCCAGAAAAAATTGCGAAATACTTTGAAAGAGTAAATTAAAATGTATGTGGTGCTGAGTATCTCGGAAATGGTCTCTACATGCTACTGAGAGAACATAATGGAATAACAGAACAAGACTGCACATAAGCACTATATGCCTAAAGATAATATTGCATGAAATTTACAAATGGGGGGAACCCTGTTACAGTTGTGCAATACTGGCGTACCCCAATCAATACAATGCTCACGTGACTGGTTTCCGTACAACAAAACATTGCGACAATGTCCATAGTTTCATCCATATTACACATTCAATACAAGTGTTAATCCCCCCATATACACCTGTTCAGACATCCAGTTCTATAAACCTTCTATAAAAAATTAAGAACTATTCTTCATCACGGCATACCTGATGTCCACGGGTCCTTTGTTAACATGGAACCTGCATAGGCAATCAGTGAATTAAAGACACATGTCGCCTAAGTAATGACAATTAATTAACTGTATAGCACTCCTTTAACTGAAAATTGCAATTGGCTTCTTCTCACTGCTTACATATAGATATGAACACTGTGATCATTTAGATACAAACAGGCTTGGCATACAGTAAGCATTGAACATGTATAACTTTACCTTTAACCACTGATACAGGGTTAGATATGAGGCACATTCTTCTCTTAAGGCATTGCTGATGCCTGTTAGCAATGCCTGGGAAGATATTCTGGGCTTTAATTAACCAAATTATGATATAGCAATCTGTCAATTGATGACTTGGCACTTAACCTTTGGTGGATGCATGCAACATTTATGTACTGTAGGAGAATGTTACACTTATGTCATGTTCAAAACAGGTTTGGAACTTCCTTTTGGATGTGGGGGATTATCTGCCTCTAGCCCTGTGTTTAGGGTTAACTTTAACTGGATCGGTATGTGCTGTGGGGTTGCATCACAAGAGTGTATATAGTTTATGTAGTGTTCAATTACAGACAGTGAGCACTAGGACACAATACCTAGTGCGCCTTTCATGCCTCATACCAATTAATAAATGGGACATTATTCCAAAGTATGAACTCCTGCCTTGGCTGTCAGGCATCACACAGACGCACGCTCTTACATAAACAACATACACGTAAGAAAAATTCAACACAGTTTCCATAACTGCACATTTTTGTTGTAGCCCCAAACAAGCAAAAGTGATTTAACTTTTCAAATAGTCATGAATCCCTTGAGGAGATTAATCTGTACAGTTTGTCAAGGGCCAGAACCAAAATATGTACTTCTCTGGGCAGCCAGCTTCAGGCCTGGAATAGGGAAACTGAGCTAGTTTCATTTCAACATTTCACTGTCCTGCCTCTTGATTAGGGCCTCCAAAGTAGAAGCAGTAGCGCTCTGGCCTAGTTCCTATAGAGTATGAATGGTGACCGGTGAATGCGATTTAACAATGTTTTATAACACTGTGTACCCTTATATTCCACCCTTATAACCCATTCAAATGTACACCCTGCCTGCTATACCAATAACTTTAACCAAAACGAGTAACATAAGTTACATTTGTAGCCTTCCTAGAAGTGATATCACTGTTACAACTGGTCTTCTTTGAGTCCTTATTCCAAGTCTGTTCATCCTACACGGATTAAAAACAAAAACAAAAGCAGCAGCAAAGCAAAACTTTTCCTTCCTGATTGGTAAAACAACTTCTTGCTCCTTCTTTGAGCTTGTTAGACGGTCATCTGGTGACTGACGCGGTGCCCCATTCAAATATCGACCGAAAAAAAACCTTGGCTATTAACTTATTGGAATGTCAAGGTGGCATCGATAAGGCTTTCTGTATTCCCTTACACACAAACAGGCCTACACACAATGTCAGGGTGCCTGGGCAACCAATCAATTTCACAAGATTCAGGCAAATACTGTAAACAAAACAATCCTTCAAATGTGACTGGTGGCACCCCCCTCCGTCTCAGGGTCACCGTGGGTCGCATTGGCCGTGGAGGCGGAAGCAGAGGGGCTTCCAAACGAGCGTGGGTCCATTGCAGAGTGCATGGCGGAAAGCCACACATCATCCATGTTTGGCATGACAAAGATTTTCTGTTTGAGAGAGAGTACGGTCAATTGACAGACGTTAAATATGGATGTAGTATGCTGATATACAAAGCGGTTAGGCAAATAAAACAACAATAATTATACAACAACAGCAAGCAAACACACCTGAAACTCTTGGTCAAGTTTCTTTTCAATCCAGTCAGTGACGTGGGCCAATGTGACCTCCCTCTCCCCCAGTTTGGGCCGAGCCTTCAGCTCGAGGTGAGGCGGACTTCTGAAGCCGTACCTGCAATTTTGACATTTAAAACAGTCAACAAACAACATCTTTCTGTCCATACTAGAGAAGCAGGTGTAGTAGTGGAGCAGACCATGCAGCACTGATCCAGTGTTAGTAGTGGAGCAGACCATGCAGCACTGATCCAGTGTTAGTAGTGGAGCAGACCATGCAGCACTGATCCAGTGTTAGTAGTGGAGCAGACCATGCAGCACTGATCCAGTGTTCATTGTAGTGGGACAAGTAAACAGTATAGGTTAGTCTGAATAATAAATGATGCACCAGCAGAGGGCACCAGTGAATTGCAGGAAAGCATAAATTTGCACAAGATGATGCCAACTAGTTTTTTTAACCTTCAGCAAACACATTGTTGAATGTTAAGCTATGTTCATCAGACACTGCTAATGCAAAAAAAGTGGTTATAAATTACAATGCTTTGGATGAAAAACAACTGTTTTGCCTTCTTTATATACCTATCAAAAGCAGGTAATTGTTAATGTCCTGAAGTGAAATCCTTAATTTGGTTTAGATGGGCCTGCTTTTGGTAGAGCTAGCTCAAGTTACAGAACTCTGGTTATTGCTGATGGGGATAAATATCACTTTCACTTCAAACCAAGCCTTTACAGACTGGCATAATACAAAATGAAATACTTGCAATTGTCCAGGACAAACAAGTCAAATTATCTTCAATTTACTACATTTTACAAATCACAAACTTTTTTTAACCTTTCTTTATACAGAAGTTGTCACTGAGAACTAGGCTTTGTTTACAGCTAAGCCCAGTGTGACAGCTTTCAATAATTATAACAAATGTAATAATAATAATGTAAAATCATTCAAAAACTGTTACTAAATAATTAAAAATATAATTTACTTAACATCTAAACTGGCTGATAGGCACGTCTGGCTTAATTGCTGTGTGAAACATTTCATGAGTGTGGGGCATAAAAAACAAAAGCAGTATTGCCTAACTGAATGAGCCTGGAGTACTTTTAGAACTAGCCAGTCTTGAGTGCATGTGATAACGGTTTTCTCAATTTAATTTTGAGGCGAGATTGTTGAGAAATAGGACAGACGTATATACAAACGTCAGCCAATTTCGACTGTCTCTGGAAACCAGGAATTGCCAACCAACAAAAGTTTATAAAAGGCAATGATTTCTGTGAAAGCTTACACCAGTGAAAACGCTGCACAGCTAAATGCATTTAAATGTGAAGGTATTCAAATACAACCCTTCACTGTAATCCACTATCGACATAAACGTTTCCATAGAAAATGGAATTTCTATGCTGGGAATAAGATAGTTCTAAACCTCATCTTTTTCCTCAACTCAGTAATATGTGTTTTGAAACAATGTGACTTGTCATTTTATCAAATCAAGATATTTGTACAAGGGAACACATGCTAGAGCTACCACTAGGGCTGAGGGATTTGGTCAAAATGTGATATTACAATATAAAACAGATTTCTTTCGATATGATATGCATGACAATATATTTCAATATATGGCACCTGCTGTGACTTCATTACATCGAAGTGTATAATCTAATAATAAATGATAATATATAATAAAAAACCAAAACATAAAATAAATATTGATTGACATTATCTTGCTATATTTCTGTAGATGTTTCAGGTTGAACTGAACTACAAGCAATATGAGATACAAAAGTCACAAGAAACTTGCAGTAAGTTTATTTCTATTGCATTAAACACATTGGTGCATTGCCCGTTTAATGGCAAGTGAGAAAAGGTCAGTTGCACCTATTCATTACATTACGGTAGATTTCATGCAATCAAATCAATAGATATGCTGCCTGGCCCGCATCATAGCAGGAATATTCATGGAGGAGTATGATTGTATTTAGCTATAATGGGATGAGTGCAGATACTTTTTCCGTGACCTTAATGCCAGATACAGTATACTGTATCTAGATTAAATGTTTAGTGATCTACAGTTGTCAGCATACCATTTGTAACATGAAAATATTCTTCTTGAAATACACTAAACACCAGGAAAACTTAAATATAGAATATTTCCTTTTCATAATGGAGCCACAATTTATGATAATAATAATAATAATAATACGTTCAGCTTATATAGCGCTTTTCAAGAACCCAAAGCGCTTTACACAGTGAGGGGGAAATGATGAATGAAATCAGCATTCAATGTTGATTTTGTACTTATATAAATGAATTGATCTGTCATTGTTGGTTTGTTGTTATCCCATAAAGAAATTCAGCTTTTCTTTGGTGGGTTCAGATACCTCACAGTAAAGCGACACAACCGTAATACATCTCACTTGTAAAATTCAGTACATAAAAATAACTTCATGATGAACTAAAAATCCTATTATAGCCAACTAGTGTTGCCCCAGGCAAGCTACGACATAAAGCAGATTTGTATATACCAGACCCAAACATGAACAACAAAAGCAGTCTTGGTAATTTGCACTCCTGACAATGTCTGGGGATGCTCCTGATGAGATGGCGGATGGTGTCCTGGGGGATCTCCTCCCAGACCTTGATCAGGGCATCGGTGAACTGGACCGTCCGTGGCGCTATTTGGCAGTGAATGGCCTCAATTCCTTCGCAACAGCATTTAGGTTATCGTTGGCTAGCACGTGGAGCTCTGTGCCTCCCTCCAAGGATATGCCTCCCCAGATCATCACTGACCGGCCGCAGCCAAACCGGTCAAGCTGGATGATGTTGCAAACAGCAATGTGCTCAGTCGGAACCTGCTCCCATCTGTGAAGAGCACAGGGCGCCAATGGCAGACCTATCCATTCTGGTGTTCTCTGGCGAATGCCAATCGAGTGGCATGGTGCTGGGCTGTGAACACAGATCCCAGTAGAGGGTCCTCATGCCACCTACCTGTTTTTAAAAGTCTGTTCAGAAACATGCACACCATTAGTCTGTTGGAGGTCATTTTGTAGAGCTCGGGCAGTGCTCCTCCCATTCCTCCATGCACAAATATGCAGATAAGGGTCCTGCGGGTGGGTTGATGCCCTTCTATAGCCCTGTCCATGTCTCCTCGTGTAACGGCCTGTCTACTGGTATCTTCTCCAAGCAATTGAGTCTGTAATGGGGGACACAGCAAACCTTCTTGTGATGGCACATATGGATGTGCCATCCTGGAGGTGCTGGACTACCTGTGCAACCTGAATGGGCTGCAGGTACCACCTCATGCTACCAGTAGTGACAAGGACACTAGAAAAGTGCAAAACTGAAGAATCAGTCAGGAAGGATGAGGAAAGAGCAATTTTCTTTGGCCACCACCTGCAAATCCATTCCCTTTTTGGAGTTTGTCTTGCTGTTGTCTCTTCAGTCCTGTTGTCACTTTCATTTGCACCAAAACAGGTGACATTTACTCACAATTGCTTATGCTGCCTGAAGTTTGATTGACTTGTTGTTATACTTTGATGATTGCATGTACCCTTAATTTTTCTTTGAGCAGTGTATAAAAATGTAACTTAAAGTTCATCACAGCATTAGGGATATCATTAATTTAGAGTGAAAAACTGCAAAGCAGTGACTTCGAACACTGCTCCACTTAGTGGCTTGTTTCTTTAAATGTCTGTGTTAGGGTGTGCTTTTTCTTTTATATGTATACATATTTATTGTGAAAAAAGCTTGCTGTGTAAAAACGAAGAACTGTATTGATAAGGAAGTTTTGCATTTATCTGTCAGTAGACAGGGGATGTACATGTATATGAAGCGGTTC
>JACXGM010036675.1:0-11320 GCA_016801145.1 Umbra pygmaea
AGAACAATGATAAAAACTATAAAATCCTCATTATTCCATCATCATACAGAACACTGATATAAATCTATAAAATCCTCATTATTCCATCATCATACAGAACAATGATATAAATCTATTAAATCCTCATTATTCCATCATCATACAGAACACTGATATAAATCTATAAAATCCTCATTATTCCATCATCATACAGAACAATAATATAAATCTATAAGATCCTCATTATTCCGACATCATACAGAACAATAATATAAATCTATAAAATCCTCATTATTCCGTCATCATACAGAACAATAATATAAATCTATAAAATCCTCATTATTCCATCATCATACAGAACAATGATATAAACTATAAAATCCTCATTATTCCAATGCCAGGACAAAGCAGCAGGTGCTCAGTTACAGGAATGTGTATTCAGTAGAAGTGAACATGTGTCAGGAAGTGATGGAGCTCATACAATGAGGGAAAACCTTCTGTGTCAAAAATAGTATTTGTAATTACTGTTCAACCAAGTTGATTAATCACAAATTATTATTTGCTGCAACCTTTGGGGAACTTTACACAGGGAGGATTAACAACTAGAGTTAACTGTCTTGCTCACAGAGACAACAGATATTTCACCTTGTCTGTCAGAGGATTAAAGCCAATGAACTTTTGACAACCTAACCACTAGGCCACCTTGCTGCCCCACAGTTCCTGTAATGGAAGATGTGATACACTATCAGAAAGTATCGTATTAGTCATGTGTAAGCGATCTTGATTTGATACATTACAGTACTTAAACAGTTGTTCTATCTTAGGGTAAAGATGCACTAGCACTATGCAAGTCACTATTAATTTGTTCGAGGACGGCTGAATTTCACAGATTGTTTTATGTTTTTGCTGAATACAGAAACAATACAGGGACAATATAACCATTTTCTAAAAAAAACATTATTTTATCCATAATGTGCATTGCCTGCAAGTTAGATATTGGGAATTTGGCTATGCAAATAGTCTACATCTTGAATGACTGTTTTCAACCCCTGGATCCAATATGCAAATTCCTAAAATTTACAACAACTAAAAGTCAACAAAGATACATAGTGCAGGTTTAACTGGCCTACAACTTAACTTTTCAAAGACTATTCATCTGGATTTTGCAGATATGCCAGAAACAGTATATGGAAAGGAAATTAATTGAAGAGGCCAATCCCATGTTATTTAATCCTATCTAAAATAGATTATACCAGATGTTTTGTAACTACATTTAATTGACTTTACCAAGTTAACTCATTTGCAGCAACGACCTGGGTAGGCTGTGTGCTGTGGAACACGTAGCATTCAGCATAGATGGTGTTTGCTTATGGTGTTACCCGATGTATCTTGGAGATGGAGGTACACCAGTATTGCAATAAACCACTATTTTCGACGTAGCTACATTCTATAAGCATTCTGAAGTGTAAAAATACAGGAAAAATCGTAATTACGGGACAAGAGATTTTTTTTCCAGATAGGAAAAAGGCAGAATAACAATGGAAATGAATAATTAACCGAATAGTATTTCAAGTTGGCCGATGAGTAATAGAATTCCACAACAGAAAGTGTGTGTACTGTAGCTTTACTTGTGCTTTCATCATTATTATGCCCACTAGTCTAAATAATACGGCTTCTCTGAATGAGCATGGCTTTTCATGGCATATCGGTTATACAATTTGGACAACATTCTGCCACGGTTTGATGCATGTAAACATCTTGACAATGTATCATTGTTGTTATCATTGTTGTTACAATGTATCATTTGTTCTGCTACCTTGAAGCCCAGCGAACTTAGAAAAGATTATAAGGAATTCCACCATACACAGAAAGAAAAAAGTGAATATACAGCGAGTGCCATCTTATATCCCTAATAGGGACTGCAAACTATGAACTTAAGTTCTCTACAGTACTCACCTCCTGACATCAAAAACCATGTTTGCACGTTGTATGTGGATATTTTAAAAATATTAGGGTGGTAGCAATACATGTAACCAACAAAGATTTCTTGATTTCTCTTCAATCCTACCGGTTGTTGGCCATTTACCGGGTTTACGTCAGTTTAGGACGCTTTGCAGAATGTTATTGGCTGAATTCACTTCCTGGTTTCATGACGCGAGTTCCGTTGTTTTAAATAGTAGAGCGGAACCGTCACTTCACTGAAAAGCATTGAATGTATAGGCCTCTATACAGTGTACTATAGTGTATAGAAACTTACCGGTAGCCCTATTTAAATGGTACCTATATTATTAGTGATGTATAGGATCGATTGTTGATTATACTCAAGGACGAGCGACACTCAATACCTGCGAGTGTCACGGCTGGCAATCTGTGTGTATTAGCAAAACTGTAGCTAGCTGTGAGAAGTCCTTTGACCACACCACACACACCATATGACGTTGTTCTATTGTTTACTAACTCAGCAGTGAGAAAACCCGGGGTTTCCCTGTTTTCCACCGCTCAGCCTTACGGCAATCTGAGAAGCACATAGGGCTGTACATTTCTGCCTCTTCGATGTTTTGGGGAGTAAAATAGCCACCAATTTTCAGGATACGCGTTTCAATAGAATTTCCGGTTGTGTTTCCTAACATTAAATATGTACAGAAATCTCTGTGGCGAATCATTATTTGAATACACTAGAATGTACACCTTGTAAACTTTTTTCTTCGAGGCCTTTTGACCCCACACGGTAAATATTTTAAGCTTATTTTGTCAGTATGATTCTATAGCCCTGACATTCGTGCAACCCAGCTCAAATAGACACATGTGAAATGCCCCTAGTCCGCTGACAGTTGTTGCATAAAGACCTTATGATATTAAATATCCCGAAAGAAAATTAGCAAAGTAGTAAAAAAAACATTGGAGACATAGCTATATGTGTACATAATACTACAGCTAATCCTACTGTATATTAAACACCAGCCAGTCCTACTGTAAAATACATCAGCTAGTCCCACTTTAAAATACACCAGCTAGGCCTACTTTAAAATACACTATCAAGTTACTTCACTAACTTCAAGTATACTTTATTTGTAAGTGAGCACGGTGTCCTTGAGTTTTTGTTAAGTATATATTTAATATAGAAAAGTGACCTACCATACGCAAACTCCTAGACATTTCACTACTAGAAAACACTAGCAAATCCTGTAGAAGTAAAAACATTTAGTGCTACTGTACAATACTGGTAGTTCTACTGTAGAATAAAACACACACACACACAGATATTAATTAGTGACACGTTAAACCAGTTCAATTATGTGATACATTTAGAAAGACAATTAGGAAGTTTAAGGTTGGTATATTTATTTATTATTGTCCTTTCCTTAGTTTGTGTTTTTATTTAGGGAAATCCCGCCCAATAAAAATCTATATTTTAAGGTGGTTATGGTAATGATGCCACACCTCCAAACTCTTCTGGCCTCTTACACAGTAGCCTACAGGCTCACTAGCCAAATCCAAAACAAATTAATTCAATAGCAATGTCTCTAGGAGTGTTGGGTAAAGCTACTTTTCAGTTACATTCCAGTTATATTCCAGTTACATGGGTAAAGTAGCTGGTACAGTTACATTCCAGTTACTTGCTGAGTTCACAAGTTTTGGGAAGTCCCTAATTAAGACAAAATGATCAGGTAAATGAAGTTCATATCTTAAAAGTAATCTATAAAACAAACAGAAAGAGTAAAGAAAATATCAATAATGGTCGCCAGTAAGATATGAACTCCATTTACTTGATCATTTTGTCTTAATTAGGGACTTCCCAAAACTTGTGAACTCAGCAAGTAACTGGAATGTAACTGTACCAGCTACTTTACCCAACACTGGTCCCTAAAAGCAAAACGTGACAAACCATGGTTTTGACCACAACCTGTTACTATTATGCTGTTGTTATGATTTAGTGGGTAGGAGAATCTGGGTATGGCCATGTATTTTCCCGCCCACTCACTCGGCAGTTGCTGGGGTTGTTGACAGTAAATTAACAGGGTAAAATGTACTGAGAGCTAAACAGTACATGCATACCAAATTGAATCTAATTTTGTATACTAACAGTGCTCATAAGAATTTGGCCATATGTAGTGCACTAGGCAGTAGGGTGCAATTTGAGCCCCAAGCTGAATGCCTAAGTTATTCTTATTTTCACTTCCTTTTCTGGTCAAGACAAAGCGGATGGGAAGCAAAAACAACATTGCAGAGTTTTGATTTAGGCATATTGCAACAGTTTAAATATTTTTCACATACTGATACACATATTAGCAGGCTATGCCACATACAGTATAAATGTCCCCACTTCTTGTTTATAATATAGATGCCTTTCATAACATTTAAAGTGATACTGCTGGCATTTTAACTACTTTTCAGACATGAAGCAAACAGATAATTATACTACATGTAAAATATATCAAATATATGTTCATGCTCCAAAAACAGCTTTACTGTGTATTGTTTAAAAAATATTTGATATTCTACTTAAATTCTATTGGATTCCATGACGCTTTTATGAAAATGCTATGAAAGTATGGAACCTTAACCAACAACTCTACAGTATGTGATTGCTTATCAGAAAATTGTACAAAGGGCACACTGTAATTTCTGGTGATGTATTTCAACATAGTATAATTGTAAATTAATGTTTTCCTCATTTCCACTATATTGTATTTCTTAAAGGTAAAACATCATTGGTATGAGTGAAGCTACCATCTAAAGTTAATTCTTGAGTTTGCTGCGGTCATGACTGCCTTTTCCCTCTAGCCAACCCAGAGTCACCTTGTGGTGACTTCTACCACAAGGCAAAAGCAGCGCTAAGCATAGCAACCAAATAAACAAACATTATGTAAGAATGTGAAAAATGAATGCTATATAATCCCATTAACAGGAATTATAAAACAAATACATGCTCCAGAAAAGAAATTGGGAAAAATATTGTTAAATGTGAGTCTGTACACTAAAATCTGTGATCTGCTAGCTGGATTTTTTTTATTATGTATATTATTTTTGGGGTGGTATTTTTAAGTGACACGAGAATAGGTGGCAAATTCTAGAGAGAAATGTATGTAGCGGGAGGCAGTAGGTAGAGGGAGACAGATATGTGGAGGGAATCTGATGAAAAGGGCAGAGCCAGTTGGCTGATCAGGTGTTTGAACCCTGGTCACAAAGTGACACGATTGCTCTAAAGTTGGGATCGATACCACCTGATAGCTGCTGGTCATGCTGAGGTACATGCTGACGTGTCACCATGCAGGTATTTTGATTGGTCAACATGGTTGGGACTGCTTTAAAGATAGAAGACACTCCTATGATTAATTTTTTTACAAAACTTCAATGCCCCGGGGGGAGCTGCCTCACATGCATGAGCACTGTGCATGAGCACATGAGCACCGTGCATGAGCACCGTGCATGAGCACACCGGTAAGCATGCTGTATGGATAAAAGTTTGCACTTTTTGCTATAGGCTTCATTAAAAACAGAGACCACGTGTTGCCTGGTGCCTGTCAGTGACTTTGATAATAATGTGTAATTCTTCAATCTGTTAGGACTATCTGTAGGCCTCCTTCACTCTGTTAGGACTATCTGTAGGCCTACTTCACTCTGTTAGGACTATCTGTAGGCCTACTTCACTCTGTTAGGACTATCTGTAGGCCTACTTCACTCTGTTAGGACTGTCTGTAGGCCTACTTCACTCTGTTAGGACTGTCTGTAGGCCTCCTTCACTCTGTTAGGACTGTCTGTAGGCCTACTTCACTCTGTTAGGACTGTCTGTAGGCCTACTTCACTCTGTTAGGACTGTCTGTAGGCCTACCACTTAACTTTAATGCATTCTACTCTGGTCCTGGTCTGAAACACTTCTAGTTTTCATCCTGTTTTCTTATGCAGGCTTAAACTGGCTGAAACCTGCATCCCAGGTGACTGCATCTAATAGAACTGTAATGTGAACTAAGTAACTTTCATATAAAATATTTCGCTGTAATAGATTCCACTTCACTGTAATTTGTATCAGACTGTAATGTGTACTACTTCACTTTGATATCTACAGTATGGCTGTACTGTTGTGTATTACTTCACTTTAATATGCACTACTTTGAAAAAACATGTACTACTTCGGTGGAGAACAAGCATTACTGTGAGGAAAGTACACAATGTTTATATAGAGATAGTTTTTTCTCCATGCTCAGTGAACACACTCACACTTTCTGTCTGTAACATTAGTTTGTTCCACCTGGCTCATATCAGGGCAGGTTGAACGTAATGAAGGAGCTTCAATGGAAGGAACATTTCTCTGCCTTTTTGTACCGGTAAATACTGTTTCGTTTGAAAGGCCCAGAAAGTCTTAAACATTAGAAACAGTGGAAAGTCACTCCAGACACAGGACACTTCTGACTCATGTTAGAGTTTTCTTGCTGTCCTCTGACGTCCTGAATACAGTTTAATACATTCTCCTGTGCCATTTTGGGCAAAATCCCTAATGCTTCTCCCCAGAATAATGGAGAGAGATGCTATTTTTGCCCCAGGTGAGCCTCACTGAAAAGTAGGCTAGGCTAAAAGCTCCAACCAAATATGAAATGATAACAATAAGTTACTGAAGTTACTAAATAACTACAGTAACTAGCAATACAGTACCACACCAGTCATACTGTAAGGAGGATGTGTTTGATCCTAAATGTGCGTAGATTACTTAAAGATAAACACAGTAGACCTACGCTAAGCCTTACCAGTAATTGCAAGACAATGTCAGCATGACTTCCCCTGGTCAAATTCTGGTACATCATGTACATCAGTGTGAATTTCCTCAGCTATTTTAATCTTTCTTCATTTGAGTTTTTACCGGTAGACAAAATCTCTGGGAAGAAGCCATTTTGTAGTTGGACAACACATTTACACATGAAAAGAGGTAAGATATTGTCTAAATATGCACTATTCTATAAAAAGATAACAAAAGGAAAAGGTTAAACATAGAAACAAAAAATATGTATATTTTAATTAATATCCAAGCAGCCTTTCGCTTCCATCAGATTAGCTTGTCTGACCACAGAAGACCTGTCGACCATGTAGGCTGATAAAAATGACAGTCAATATAATATAGAATGACAGTCAACAGACATAGAATAAATTCAATGTTATAGAAACCCAAAGGGTACCTCTGGCTCACAGAGAGGATGACTGGCCTACACAGCAAAAAGTCCAGTGTTAAATTAACACTCTCAGTCAACCTATATAAACACTGAGAGTGTTAATTCAACACTGGAGTTTTTGCTGTGTAGGCTGTCAGTTAAAGAACCGATCCTTCACAGAATTCTGTATTAACCATATATTGTGTTATATAATATACTTTTATTGTATTTATTGACTGGTTTCAGTTTACTGTTTTAGTTGTACTATTCTTTCCCTGCCCATAAGGGAACCACCATACCTTGGTTATCCTGTTCAAATGACAGAAATTAAACCAGTCATGCTAGTGATGCATCACGTTCCAGGAACTAGCTTGAGTGTCACCCAGTATGGGGAAATGTAGGCCAATGTTCCACAACAAAACATCAATACATAGGTGCGTCTCTGCTCATTGTTTTTGTTTGAGGTAGACAAAAGAAACACCCATTTATGTAAACAGATACTCTGTTTAAACCCTAGTATAACAACTTCTTATCTCTCTATGTTTACATCCCAGTCACCAGTGTGCTAATAAGTTTTTTTTATTTAAACTTTATTTAACCAGGTGAGCACTTTGAGAACAGTTTCTCATTTGAAACGGCGAACTGGCCAAGATAAAGCGCTGAGGTGCAGAAAACATACAGTTACACATGAATTACATGTCAATGAAGTACAGGATAGAAATAATAAAAACAGAAATAGTGTGCAGATCTTCAGAATAAACAATGAAGAATATGTACAGGTAGTGCAACAAATGTCAGCATATGGAGGTCAATTGATCTTTTGTCCGTCTGTCTTCCCAGAGTTCCTTGCAGGATGTTGTGCTGGTCTGTCCTGTGTTGTTTTCAGTTTGGGGCTGTGGAAATTTACTGTACCTGAAATTTCTATACCAGGGTAAACTTTTATGGTGAGCCTTTGCTCTCGCCGCATTGAACACTGTGGACTCCAGGTCAATAAATGGCTTATAAAAACAAAGTCTAATCTTTATGACCACATGACTTCCATTTACTGGTAATCTTGTTATTGGCCAGGTCTCAGCCATGGGAGATGATAGAACAATATAATTCAACAATAAAATCAAGGAAAATTTTGAAAATTCCTAACGCACTGAAAATATTTCATACTTTAGTTGAGATACATTGTTAATGGTAATATTTTAGTAATTGGAAAATGTCATAATAACCTTATTAAGAAATGATAATGTAGTATTTATTATTATTTTGTTTAGGATTTAGGAATACATTAGTTATTTTAGCTCGTTATTTGAATATAATGAGATAGCTCACATTAATAATGATAAAATGGCCTAGATAGCTGTCTCACATTAATAATGATAAATGATAAACAATCAATAAACCCGATAATTACACCACATAATAGATTTGAAAAAACACAGTAAAAAAAGACATAATACCAGAGAAGGTTGTATATATATATTTAGAGATTGCATTTTTTTTCATTTTAAATACAGCACTGCACAACCAAAACAAACTTTGAAATAGCTGTACTACAGACAGTAGAGGCAGTCCTGAAACACTAACTAAAGGATCCTATGACTAATACCAGACTTAATAATGCTTTGCAGCTGCCAGCCTCTATAATACATTGACAGTATTTTCACACAGAGACAGTAACATATTTATAAACGTGTATGTCAATTTTACCCTTCTTTTTCACAATTTTTTGACAGTTGTTTATTCTTTACATTATTTAGTATATGCAACTATCCAAACTGACTTATACTATTGAGTGCACACATGTTGTAAAGAAGTCTAATTGAATAAAACCAATTTTTAACCTGACGGAGACTGGTGAAGGGGCTTGGCTCAAAACCACAATGACGTGGTACATTGAACTACTTCAACTGGAGGTGCGCAGAAGGATATAGGGTCTTACGTCACATCAGTGGTTTTCACTCAGCAAACCCGTATGTATATAAGTCGGTTTCACCGAGCCCACATTATACACAGCGACTTTGAACGATCTCCTGAACAAATAGGCCTTATTTTACAAACAAGACAAAACTCAAGAAACCCTAAAGAAACTGTCTGAACCTATTCGTTTTCATCTTTGTATTCTCCTCTTAGTTTTACATTCGTTTTGGGAGAAACTACATTATTTAATCTAAGGAGAATTAAAGTACATACAAGTGCTTAAAGAAGAATTCTACTTGTGACCACCGACCACCAAGGCGTTTATTTGCCTATTCCACACCATATGTATTTGGATTTGTTTTTTTCTGCCCCATATCCTACTACTATGGTCGTTATGGAAGTTCCAAGCATAGAGGCTACGTCCCTCCGCGGGCTCTTGGAGGGGGACGACCCGGGATGTCTCGTCCTAGACTGCCGTTCATTCTTCTCTTTCAACTCCTCTCATATCCATGGATCCACCAACGTCCGCTTTAGTACAATAGTACGACGGAGGGCACGAGGGGGACTAGGGGTAGAACACATAGTACCCAACGAGGATACGCGAAACCGGCTTCTCTGCGGAGAGTATCAGTCGGTCGTGTTTCTGGATGATCGGAGTTTGGACTTCGGCCAAGTCAAAAAGGACGGGACTTTAATGCTGGCGGTGACGGCTCTGTGTCGAGAGTCATTCGGGACCAGTGTATTCTTCCTTAAAGGTATGCTTATTTGATTGTAAATAATTGTAATGATTGTAGTTGCACACAGAAATGACATAGTCCTTATTGATAACATGGTAAGAACAACGGTAGGGGGCTAGGGGCACAAGTGTACCATACAGCTGTCCATTAATAGCCCACCAGCTGGCGCGCTGTGAAGTACTCCTAAATACATTGTGCCAAAATAGCCTCTTTACAGCTGCCTCTGATTAAAATGCTAACGTGATATGAATGTTGTTGTACAGTAGCCTGATGGTATATTTGTTTACTATTTAGGTGGTTTTGATGCATTCTCGTCAGAGTATCCAGAGATGTGCACCAAGCCATCAGCTCCACAAGGTCTTAGTCTGCCACTCAGCGCACAGCCAGACAGTGCTGACACAAGCTGCAGTCCATGTAATACGCCGCTTTATGACCAGGTTTGTTTTCGATCTACCAGTATACGTTTACGTTTTTTTTATTACTATGCAAAGCCAATTCTAAATGTACAATGAATTTCTATTCAGTTAGCATTGTTAGTTACTCTAGATAGATAAACAGATATATTGGTCACATAAGTGTTGTTTAAAATAGGACCAAAGCCTAGTGTTACACGTGTACTCTTTCATGTCCATCAGATTATTTTTACCAGGTATTTATATATACCTTTTTTAAGGAAAACAAGCTGAGAGACCAGAGTCTCTTTTACAGATACAACAATATAAACACACCAACCAAAAACTAAAACAGTATAAAATTAAAAGATACAATTAAATAAAATAGAAAATAAAACACTGACATTTCTTGTGTCTTCCTTATCCAGGGAGGACCAGTGGAGATCCTCCCTTTCCTGTACCTGGGTAGTGCCTACCACGCGTCCCGGAAAGACATGTTGGACATGCTTGGGATCAGTGCCCTCATCAACGTGTCAGCGAACTGCCCCAATCACTTCGAAGACTCCTTCCAATACAAGAGCATCCCTGTTGAAGACAACCATAAGGCTGACATCTCTTCCTGGTTCAACGAAGCTATTGAGTTTATCGGTGAGTGTCTTAACTGGCTCTGATTGCATTGACTGGATATTTAGGCCATAAATACAACTGTCTCATTCAGTCATTCAGAGTGATCAATGTACACAATAGCCGCTTTCCGACCAAGTAGTTACAGGAACGTAGTTATAGGAACAGTCCACTTCTAAACAGTTCTACTAACTACTCTCCCCAAAAACAGGTTTTTCTATTTGCATTCGCACTGGTCAAGTGGCCATAGGAACTGGTAGGAGGGATAAGGGAGTGACGCAAGCACCGCAATAGGCTTTTATAGCGTTGTCACTAGACTCTAGTGTTGCGCCACAAACAAACATTAAACTGTGAAATGTTGTAACACTGGGTGTATGATTGGAGATAAGTGTGTAAATCATCTAATGCGGATGATCTGGTTGTTTTCAGCCCAAGTAGTGCTGGGTTCCTTCCGCGGCTTGCTGTTTGTTTGTTCAGATTTCGATGCTGAAAACGAAATCCAATACAATTTTATAAAAATAATGTTGTGTTGATA
>JACXGM010036676.1:0-11320 GCA_016801145.1 Umbra pygmaea
CAGCATTAAGGCACTGTTATGTAACTTTTATGTATCCGAATCTCATCTATTCACTAACACTAAATTGAAGGCTCTGTCCATTGGGGAGCGTTTCCATAGTAACCTATTTAAATCGGTGGGTGGCGGTGGATCCGCCCAGGGCTGTGAGTTTATCATGTCTCTGTTAGAGCAGCCCACTCACTCAGACTCCACACTGAGCCCTTTGACCTCTCATCTGTATCTCTTATTTCCAACCAGTCTCACTCAGTGTACTCTAACTGGCTCAATCCTTCTCTGCTTTTCTAGTCATTTCTACCACATGTTGTCATTCTTTGTCTCATAAGCCTGTCGGTTTCGGCTCAAATCTCAAACACTTGTGTCCCTATCCCCCGCTTCTCTCCTTTTTGAATTAACCGAAGTCCATTTCTTCCTCCACCTGCTGCAGGTATAAGAAGACGTCAGTGGAGATGTATGAGTTCCGGGCCCATGGGCGTATGAACAGCCTGAGCCCCAGCCAGGTGAGCACCCACGTGGGTTTAGACGACCGGAGACGAACCCCTCCCACTCTCCGCGGAGCCTGGGATCGCCTGAGCCAAGGCAGCCATCTCTCCATACCCATCTCCAGCCGGCCGGTCAGCCAAGGTCCATCCACTCCGTCTCCCCAGGACCAGGATCGGTACTCCCTGCTGGATAACGAGAAGGAACTGGGCCTTGTAGTGCAATGAGGAAACAAGGAGAAAAGCTTTTGTCCAAAGGGAAATTTACTGAAAAAGTAATGGAAACTGTCCACATTCCTTACCTACTGAGAAAGTGATTTGCGTTATACATTTTATTTGTTCATATGGGCGTTAAATGGCAATATTATTGTCTGTCTTTTAATTGGATTCTAATTATGCATTTATATGTTCCTTTAACTATTATGTATATTGTACAATTACCAAATATATTTTCTTAAAATCCACCAATGATTCTTGTTTGTACATCCCTTGACATTCATTAAGCTATTACAAAATATTTTCAGGCAGCACCATGTACATATTGGTTTTTATGATCGACTAATGATAAGGTCTTGGAAAAAAGCAGATATTATTCTTTGTTAGTGACTGACAGACACACACCATTTCCATCTTATCAATGAAGTCCCTCCAATTTCAGCCTCTGTTGTAATTGGCCAGTGTTGGTAACCGGCGAAAACAGTTGCAATTGAACGTTAAGATTTTTTCTTGTTCATAAAATCATTGCACGGACACCTACGCTTTATTGGAACATTCGACAGGGACACAGGAGGGCGACATTAGACAGACGAAAAAAGGTGCTCAAGATCGCAGTTTGACAGAATGCTGTAAATACTCTACTTTTTTCGAGGCGCATTGATTAAAAAATAAATATTTCGAAAAGAAGGTAAGTCATTGAGAACTGGCAGATGTACGTTATTGGCGAGAGAACCCACACCATCTGAACTGCAATTTTGCGATGTTTGACATCATTGACATACTTCAGAAATCAGTCAGATACGCGTATTGTAATCACGTGCATACCAGCGTCATTCTAGATTAATCAGAATGACTCTTCTCAAGTTCTAGATAGGTACCTATGCAGAATTCACAATGACAGCAGATGTGGAGAAGGCATATCATCGCTGTCTGTCTAAGATGGCCAGTAATGGTGAGTTGAACACAAACAAACAGTTTGGCAAAACAATCCGCAATACATTATACTGCAATGTAGGATATCATGAACAATATGTTTGATTGATGTAGACAGGTAGTTTAACTTTTGTAAATGTTATATACCAGAGGCTTTATTTCTAGCTTAGCAGGGGCCTAGAACAACACATGTTGCTTAATTAAACTAGACCAGGATAATATTTTTGCATTTCTTTTTCGGACAGATGTATGGACAGTGTATAATGGTTTCTTTTTATCTAGCGTACATTCTGGTGGGACTTCTGTTCTTTCTTGCCCTTCCTCTCACAATGGCGTTTGTAGGTAAGACAGTTAAGACATTCATATAGGGGGTCGATAATATTTAATATCCTAAGACTACGGTATTGATTTGGGTACGATATTGGTTATTCGGAGTTAATTAATGGACTATTTATTATATTGATATTATTATTATAAGTAGTAGTAGTATGGGATAAATAGAAATAACTCAAATGAGAAAATTCTCAAGTGCCTTTGTCAGCTATAATGTCCATATAATGTCCATATAACATGATAATCATTATACCTTATTTTTTCCCCCAATGTTGATAGTAAATTTTTCAGATGCCTATGTGGAATACTTTGAAAACCCTACAAACCTCTAAAATGTAATGGCGGTTAAATGTTCACAAAGAGCTATAAGTGGTCCTAGTTTTTCCGCTTAAATTGGTGTTGCAGCATGCCCATTATGGATATATTTCTTGATCCGATTCTCCGAAATCGAAGGTTGCCTGTGCGTGAACACCTGTAGTAAGTGTTCGATACACTGAAAAAAATTGACAGTTGCGTTGTCAGATTTACCTAAAAATATTATGTGTAACACAAATATAAAGTGTATTTTTAAGTAAAATTTTTTTCAGTGTAGGGTGCTGCACTGCACAAGCTCAACTTGGTTTCCTCGATCCCGTAGCCTCAGTAGCATGGGTAAAAAAGTTAATAAAATTAATAAATTGGTAATTTGTATGCTATTTATGGTCCATAAATAGAAACTGGACACAAACATAAAAAACAGACAACAAACATTTTAACTAGTCCTGTAGGACAGGATTACAAAATACAAACGTTCAAAAATAAAGTTCAGCCCTTTGATCTATCATGTCGCACTTGATATGTACAACCCTGCCCCCCATATGTGATCAGCGGGAGTGGTTCTGCTGTAATTGTTGCAAATTAAATTTTTGTCCTTGATGATAAATTATAGTTCTTTATGTAAATCCAAATTGCAAGGTTGATTTGGTGCTGTGAACAATTGTCTTCATGACATTTGTTGCTGTAGGCTTCTCAGTCAATAGAAATCTACACTGTAAAACATGTACCAGATACTTTAGAAAATTGCACCAGATTCAATGTAACGAATCAACAAATAGCCTTATTCATAATACTTGATCCTGCAGGTGTGAAGTCTATTGATGACTGCCCTGTTCAGCCAATGATTCCTCTCTATCTATTGGTGGGTGGTGTCGTTGGTAGCATAAAGGTAAGGAATGCATTTCTGATGTGAGATTGCTACGTTTTCAGTCTGTACCTTGACCCTTGACCCTAAATCTTTCAGGTCATACTCCTCCTATATGACACCAGCCACATGAGGGGGCTAATCTCCAAGTCGGTCGTCATCGGCGACGACGATGCTGACGAGTATCCGTGGCGACAGAACGCTGACAAGTACTATGTGGAAATCGCCCTCAGCCTGTTCCTCTTCATCTGGTTCCTATTGGGGAACTACTGGGTGTTCTCCGTGTTCCAGCCCAACTACATAGCCCCCTTCCACCAGCCACAAGACTACTGCAGGAAGTCCCTGTACCTGTTTGCTGTGTTTGTGTTGACCCTCAGCCACACAGTGCTGGTGATGCTGTGCTTCTGTGGGATCTGTGTACGCCTCTGGGCTCAGACCAGCACCAGAGATTACTATAGGGACAGTGATGAGGAAGACTGACTGGCTGGCAAACTAATGAATGGCTGGGTAATTGACTATATGCCTCACTGACTGACTGGACCAGTGAGGCATATAGAAGCGTGGTGGGTCAGCAATCCTTTGCAGTGGGATGGATCTGTTTTTAATGTTTTTGTTTTTTCATCTTCCTCCCTTCCCAATTCCCTCTAATCCTGCCTGGTCGGCAGCTTCGCGACTCATTGGATAAATCTTAAGATGGTGAGGGGTGTGCAAATGGTTCAACCAACCACATCACCCAGCCGCCGATTCGTTTCACACTGCTCATCCAACACGGCCTTTAGTCAGATCATGAACGGGATGATTACGTTCACTATACTTCCACGTTTGAATTTACAGGCGCCCGATCAGGGCACAAGGAGTCGCTGGAGAGCGACATGGCAGGATAGATAATCTGATTTATCTAACCCAAATCCCGAGCAGTGCTATGCCAATTTGCGCTGCCTCGTGCAGGGGGACCGAGGAAAGGGATGTATCTGTATTTAGTAGAGTATCAGTTGATGCTGAACGTGAATTCAGCATCAGTTAGCTAATTTATGTGATCTACACAGTTTCACTAAAGATGAGTCTTTCTGATGTCAAATCCTAAAAAGTGCTTAATCACCTCCTACTAACTACTGTAAATTTAAATTAGACGTCTGAGACATTTTAATGCTATTGGTTTCAGGCGGCATTGTGAGGTTAACATTTGCTATTGGAAGTTGTAGGCTGGAAGAGATACAAATGCTACAACTCAAGTGAGCATCAGAGCCTATTGCTAACCTGTTTGCACCATGTTGCGCTTTTCATTATGCACTTTAATTGTGATTCTGGGAATGTGTATTAAGTTACATGAAAAATGCATTTGTTGAAATTGTGTGGGCAAAACTCTTGTTTTCTTTATTGAAAGACTTTTGGCAAGATTAATATGCAGCTCAGTCTGTGTTGACAAATTTCATTATGTCATGTGTGCCTCAATAGAGCATGGTGTTTGCAATAACAGTTTGCTGTGTCAATTTCCACAGAGGCCACACACAAAATGTATGCATCCATGACTATTAGTTGCACTGGATAACAGTTTACTGAACGTGATTATTTTTAGTGTAGATATAACTATAATTATTATTATGACTCAATGTGAGATGTTTAGCAATTTTTTTAGCAGATTTTTTTTGCACTTTTTGTATTATTGTTTTTTGTATAATTTTGTTTGTCAGGAGGCTGCGCTGTTATGTTCATTGCAATATCATTTTGAATCACCTGGATAGAATCCCAGTACTACTAATACACCATATATTGGTTAAATCTATAATTATTTCTTATGTGGCAAAGTACTGTTAATATTGTTGTTTTTATTATTGTTATGCTGTTCAAAGGGAAAACATTACATAGGGACACTGGTTCTCTTCCAAGGGGGTAAGCGAGCATCCGGAATGCGTACCTCCTATGGGGAGATTCAGAGCCTAACAAGGCACCAACTTCCGTTAGCATTCCATAGACTCCCATTCATTTTGGCTTCACTTTGAGAGCGAATACATTTACATCTGAAGCATTTAAAGACTCTATTTCTCCATTGTTTACTGCTAAAGAAACACGACAATGTATAAAATGCTCCATTACCTTGTAATCTCACGTAATGGCCCCTTAATAGCCGTCTTTGTAAAAATAGGTTAATGATTGTGTCATGACCACGCAACTTTCTGTCGCACAGTAAAGAAATAGTGTTGTTCTCTTCACGGAAAACATAATCTCATAAAAGCTGTTATTTAATTTATCGATAATCTATAGTGTTTATGTATTAATTTTAAATATGTTTATGTGATAATCTCTCAACTAATTTGGTATTTAAACTTGAACGCTAATAAAATTCAGATTATAGGCCTATAAATCATTCCTTCGCTTCTTAACACGCTTGCAAGCAAGATTTAACGTGCAATGCCCTCACTTGCCACAAGGGGTCACCAGAGGATCAGAAAACATGAAAGCCATGTTTGATTTGACATCCACCAGTTCAATTTCTTTCTCGATGCTATAGAACATTAATAGAAGTGGTGCTTTCACGTTAATGCAATAAGTATATATTAATCTTAATTGACAGGAAAGCAGAACAGCTACATTACGGTAACCAGGACGACGCTGATCACAACTTTTCTGACTATAAAGCCAAAGCCAAGCACAGGGCTGTGCAAATTGGTACAATGGGATAAGGGAGTAGGTACGTTGGAGTAACTTACCTTGCCACATCGTTCTCCAGCAAGTTCTTGGCAGATTGGGTGTCTGTGAGTTTTTTTTCCTGCTTTAGACAAAAAATCTGTATAGCTTTATCTGTCCACTATAACATCTTGTTATTAGACTAAGTAACATATGACTGTCTAGTCTGATTTGCCATCTACACTGCTCAAAACAATTAAGGGAACACGCAATCATCACACAATTGTGTACAATTATTAGGCAAATCAGTATTTTGACCATATCATCATTATTATGCATATGATCCAACTCCAAGCTGTATAAACTGGAATGCTTATTGGATTGAAGCATAATATATCAGGTGATGTTTATTTGTGTAACGCGGGTGTGGCCTAAGGAGATCAACAGCCTATATCAAGGTGTAAATAATTATTCGGCAGCTTCTGTTCCTCAGGCAAAATGGGCCAAAAATAGATTTAACTGACTCAGAAGTAAAAAATGTACACTCTTGAAATTGCTAAGATATTGGGGCATGATCACAGAACCATCAAATGTTTTGTTGCAAATAGTCAACAGGGTCGCAAGAAACCTGTTGAATAAAAAAGCTATAAGGAACCCATTATCCACCAGTGCTGTCATATTCCAGAACTGCAACCTACCTGGAGTTCCCAGGGGTACAAGGTGTTCAGTGCTCAGAGACAAGGTAAGAAAGGAAAACCCGACCACTAGGCCTGCACGATTTAGGGAAAAATATGAATCGCAATTTCTTTGCTTAGAATTGATATCACGATTCTCTGCCATGATTTTTTTCTCACAAAGTGACAAAACAAATTGACAATACCAAAAGTGTATTTTTGTGGCACCTATAGCACATTGCGCATCACCACTTGCCTGTAAACATAGAGGCTTTAATGAATAACTAAAGAAAATAAAGTACATACTGGCCATTTAAGTACAGTAGGCTACCAAAAATAGTGACATATAACACACTGAACTAAATTTGGCCCTGATACAGGCTCTATCTGAACATGTCTGTGCAAAAATTTTTAATCGAAGTAATTTAAAATTAAATCGGGAACAGGGGTGAATCGAGATCGCAATTTTATAACGATTTATCGTGCAGGCCTACCGACCAGCACTAAACAAGATACATAAGTTGAAATGTCAAGACTGGGCCAAGAAATATCTGAAGACAGATTTTTCAAAGGTTTTATGGACTGATGAGATGAGAGTGACTCTTGATTGACCAGATGGAAGAGCCCATGGCTGGAACAGTAACGGGCACAGAACTCCACTTCGACTCAGACGCCAGCAAGGTGGAGGTGGGGTTTTGGTATGGGCTGGTATTATTAAAGACGAGCTAGTTTCAGGTTAAAGATGGACTCAAACTCAACTCCCAAACCTACTGTCAGTTTTTATAAGACACTTTCTTCAAGCAGTGGTACTGGAAAACTTCTGCATTTTTCAAGAAGACCATGATTTTTATGCAGAAACACCTGTTTTAACACCTGTTCAATTTCTCATTGATGCAATTATCTACTCAACCAATCACATGACAGTTGCTTCAATGCATTTAGGGGTGTGGTCCTGGTCAAGACAATCTCCTGAACTCCAAACTGAATGTCATAATGGGAAAGGTGATTTAAGCAATTTTGAGCGTGGCATGGTTGTTGGTGCCAGACGGGCCGGTCTGAGTATTTCACAATCTGCTCAGTTACTGAGATTTTCACGCACAACCATTTCTAGGGTTTATAAAAGAATGGTGTGAAAAGAGAAAAACATCCAGTATACGGCAGTCCTGTGGGCGAAAATGCCTTGTTGATGCTAGAAGTCAGAGGAGAATGGGCCGACTGCTTCAAGCTGATAGAAGGGCAACTTTGACTGAAATAACCACTTGTTACAACCGAGGTATGCAGCAAAGCATTTGTGAAGCCACAACACGCACAACCTTGAGGCGGATGGGCTACAACAGCAGACGACCCCACCGGGTACCACTCATCTCCACTACAAATAGGATAAAGAGGCTACAACTTGCAAGAGCTCACCAAAATTGGACAGTTGAAGACTGGAAAAATGTTGCCTGGTCTGATGAGTCTATTTCTGTTGAGACATTTAGATGGTAGAGTCAGAATTTGGCGTAAAAAGAATGAGAACACGGATTAAACATTACCAGTGTGCAGGCTGGTGGTGGTGGTGTAATGGTTTGGGGGATGTTTTCTTGGCACACTTTAGGCCCCTTAGTGGCAATTGGGCATTATTTAAATGCCACGGCCTACCTGAGCATTGTTTCTGACCATGTCCATCCATTTATGGCCACCATGTACCTATCCTCTGACGGCTACTTCCAGCAGGATAATACACCATGTCACAAAGTTTGAATAATTTCAAATTGGTTTCTTGAACATGACAATGGGTTCACTGTACTAAAATGGCCCCCACAGTCACCAGATCTCAACCCAATAGAGCATCTTTGGGATGTGGTGGAACGTGAGCTTCGTGCCCTGGATGTGCATCCCACAAACCTCCATCAACTGCAAGATGCTATCCTATCAATTTGGGCCAACATTTCTAAAGAATGCTTTCAGCACCTTGTTGAATCAATGCCACGTAGAATTAAGGCAGTTCTGAAGGTGAAAGGGGGTCAAACACAGTATTATTATGGTGTTCCTAATAATCCTTTAGGTGAGTGTAGTTGCATAATTATTTCACACATTAATAGTTGCTCAACAAATGTGCACACACATATATTCTCAGAGGAAAGCCAAGAACCCACTTTTACTTTCTTAACTATTCAGGTTTGAGATTTACATTTTGGATTGACCAAGAGCACTGTAGTTGTTCAATAACAAAATGAATCCTCAAGCATACATACATACATATTACATACAAAATACTAATTGATCTAGTGTAGGAACATTGAACTCTGAGTAAACATTCAGTTCTACGACTCTCCTGTAATGTAAATTGTGCAGCATGCAAGCAAATGAAATCGTAATAATAAACAAAAGGCTCTGTTCTGTAACATACTGCATACCATGTCCTTAAGGCCTTATTGCATTACAACCTATGGCCTTATTGAACAAATGCCTAACTTCAAGTATTGTCCAGTACCAAGATAACACAAAAATACAAAGGAAAGTCTGCCCAAAAGGTGCACTTCCAAATCAGATTATCTTAAATAATATATATAAAAATATAAAAATTTGTTGACAAATGACATTAATGTAAACAAAGAAAAATGTATAGAACATTATTATATAAACATTATAGGTATCAGTAAATAGCTCTTGAGCTCCTTTTCAATGACAGTGGTCAGTGACTCCTCTCCTCAAACTTTGTGTTTTAAGTAACTCCGAAAATACTTTTTGGTCTTTTTTGCTGCCTCCCTGGTGTCATCACAACCACAGCTTGCTCCACCTTCTGCAGCTGTATCCATAGCTGCAGCAGATGAGGGGCCTGAGGTAGGACTGTCTTCCACTGTCATAGCCATGAGTTCAGTGGTAATTGTTGACGCAATGGCTTTCATCTGGTCATCATCATTGTAACGTTTTTTTAAGCGAGGGTCAAATGTGGATGCCAAACTTAACATGTCATCCACACAGTCGTCTTTGTACTTGGTGTTCAGGTACTCCGGGATGGTTGTTTTTATTTGTTTGGTTAGGTCTGTGTCATCAGATTTCACTGCAAGGACCTCAGAGTTGAACCATGCCAAGACAGGTTTGAGGTCGGACACTGTTACAAGTCGCTCACCTGAAAGAGCATCTGTAAAATCTAAGGACTAAGCGCTTTGCTCACTGATTCCAGCACATCAACATCTTGCCATGTTGGAATAAGATGCCTGCACTTTTTGTCTGCACCCAGCACATGATGAATGGCCTTATCTTGCTCAATAAATCTCTCCATCATGCGCTGATGGTGATTCTGTGATGAGTTTATGCTCTTGGAGCTTCAGCTGATCTTGGGCATCACAAAGTGCTCGCTTCATTTTCCAGCTACGGGAAAAACAAACTTCTGGCAAACTCCAATGGCTCTGCCTCTGTCTACTCTAGGATCCATCATGCTCCTCTCTGGAAAACATTTCATATTTACAGAACAACATTTATTGTGAGACAATTTCACAGTTTAATGATGTGATGTCCTTGTCAGATATGTTGGTCTAATAGTAGCCTACTGTTACACAAACATTGTATGCATTTGTTTATTGCAGCTATGCATTTGTTTATTGCAGTTAAAATTACTGTTAATTTAACATAGTATTTTTTTTTAAAAAATCCTAAGAACAGTTCAATTGTCAATTTCATACACCTAGTGCAAACACTTTGCCTATTTTTGTGCGTTTTTGAAAAAGAAAATATATTTGTAATCCCAACAAACAAAATAACTTTCACATTAACTGCATTTTATAGAAGCAAACAAAGTAAGCCACTTACCAATGGCAATATGGGGTCTGTGCCCAAAACACGGTAGCCTCGTCCGGCTGTTAACTTGGAGTGCAGAGATGACGTTTGCACTGCTGTCTGTGGTCATGCAAACCATACGATCTTCCCTCAGCAACCATGATGCAAGGGCATCCTTTAGACCTTCAGCAATTATGTCACCTGTATGGTCATCTGGGAAGTAAGATGTTTGCAAACAAAAGTGCTGAAGTAGCCAAGATTTGTCAATGAAATGCACCGCCAAGGAGAGGTACGGCTCGGCTGTTCTGCTTGACCATAAATCCTTAGTGGTTGAGAAGTGTGACACCTTCTGCAGTTTATTTGTCATAGTTTGGCAACAGGAGTCATATAAGTTGGGCAGGGCAGTTGAGCTGAAATACTTCCGACTTGGCACTGTATATTTAGGGTCTAGTGTATTCATGAGTTCTATAAAGCCCTCACTCTCCACCAGCTGAATCGACAGCATTTCATTTCCTATAAACTTGGTGATAGCATTTGTAATGTCTTGCCATCTGTTGATTTTCTTGTCGTAAGGCACCTTTCTGCAAAACGACTCCGCTAAAGTTTGCTGGGTGTGTTGTGCAGCAGGTACCTCAGCCGATGTCTGCTTTTCTTGGGCAGCGGAGTCTCAAAGCTTTTCATGCTCTTTAAATATCTTGGTATGGTATGTTCGCAGGTGGTGAAACAAGTCGTCGAGCTGCTTTTAACCGCAACATGTTTCCGACACACCTTGCAGATGTTTTGTGCAACATCAGTCTTCTCAAAACCAAACCACTTCCATGCAAGTGAGGTTGATCCACGTTTAACAACTAAGTAATCTGAGGTAGATTGTGAAACTGTGGGTGTCTGCATGTTGTCTCCTTATTTGAAATGTTAAGCCTGCCCAGGGTTGCCAGGTCAACCAGAAAATACTAGCCCAATGACTGATCAAAAACAGCCCAAAATGCCTTAAAACTAGCCCAATTTGTTTACATCGCTACTGAGTTAATAATTCCAATACTTTTTTCCACAATTTACATTAAATGTTATTTTCTTTACCCTATTCTATTAATTTCTAAAAATGTATTTGTTCATTCCACAAA
>JACXGM010036677.1:0-11509 GCA_016801145.1 Umbra pygmaea
CTCTCTCTCTCTCTCTCTCTCTCTCTCTCTCTCTCTCTCTCTCTCTCTCTCTCTCTCTCTCTCTCTCTCTCTCTCTCTCTCTCTCTCTCTCTCTCTCTCTCTCTCTCTCTCTCTCTCTCTCTCTCTCTCTCTCTCTCTGCCTCTCCTTAAAATCGAGCTTCTCTCTTGCTCTTTCCTCACCGTCTTTTAGCCGTCAATCAGGCTAATCGTCTTTCTCTTTCCCAGAGCAGCACAGCCTCTTGGCTTTCCCATTGACATCAAAGCATGACAGTGCCTGGCTGCCTTCACAACTTAGCTCTCCAAGCAGCAAGCTGTCCAGTCAAAAGGCCTCACATGTACACAGAGTGAGCAGCCCACTGCCAGGGTGAGAGACCATTACAGATGAGTCTGGTACCAGGATCCACAGCTAGAGCTTTTTCTGGCTACAATTCTTAGATAAATTAATAATATAAATGTAAACAAACAATGCCTTAAAACATGGTGACAATGTATATTTTTTTAAAGGATAGATCAGGATAGGTCAGTAATTTTCATTATACTTCTATATGATTGTGTGATTGGATTTCTCCTGGAACATCCGTCTTTGAACCAAACCCCTTCTACTTTTGTCACTATTAAGGAGTTTAACAGGATCTTATAAACAAAAGAGCAGAGGTCATGTCCATTGCTGTTTGTTTCTTAGGAAAATATGTTCCGTGTGTGTTTAACTAATCAGTTGTGTTCACCACTTTGCAGATTATAAAATTGATTTGTATTCATATTAGCTCAAAATCAACATGCCCTGCAGGTTTTAAAAGTGTAAATGCAAGTTGTTAGATATTCATCAAGCTATTTTCCAATTGTATGCATGACTTGCTGCTAAGTATATTCCCTCTGCTTAAATTTGTGATCCTGTTGTCGCGAAGCATTTGCGGCTGAACCCACTGAGTTGATGAGATTTCCGGTGTTTTCTGTGGTGATGAAGTGACAATCCATGAATCCAGAAGCGTCAGTTACTGTAAGAGACATCTGGATGACTTCATCATGCAGAGGTGACATTCTGACTAACACACAGACGTGTTGCATTAACAATACAATCTCTGCAGCGTCGAGGTGACCCCCATAGCTCCATTCTACTCCTCTCTCACTTCCTCTGTCTCCCTCTGCTCACCTTTGGGAAACGCCAGAGCTGTTTGTCACGGATGATTTGGTAATAAAATGAGAAAGGTGTTGAGTCAGCGACAGTAGTCTCCGTTCCACCTGGCCTTCAGTTATCCCTTTACCCTCCCATATGTGGATGCACCGGTATACGCAAACACACACACACACACGCACACACACACACACACACACACGCACACACGCACGCACACACGCACACATGCACACACGCACGCACGCACACGCACACACGCACACATGCACACACACACACGCGCACACACACACGCACACACCAATAAGTCTCTCTCTCCTCTCTGCCCTCCTGCATGTATATCCCTCCCTCACGATCGCTAGTGATCGTCATACCAGATGTTATGTCTCCCCCTGAGTCACGTTGGCCCAAACACATTTGGAAGAGAACAGTGTGTTTGTTGTAGACACTATATTCACAGTATTACATGCATACCAGCTACATATTCATATAGCATACTGATATATTTGTATATAATATTAAATATATATTTACAAAGCAGTAAAAAGTGAAGTGATCATACTCGTTCTTATATTTCACGGCTATCAGCCAATCGGCATTCACGATTCCAAAGCCACCCAGTTTCTAAGTATATATATATGTATATATATATACACTATGCCATACATACACTCCCAAGTAAAAGTATATTTAAATTATACTCCAGTATTATAATTCTAGTGCAATTATGTTTAACCATAAGTATGAATTCAATATATTTAAGAATATTTGAAGTATACTTTCAAAATATACACACAAAATAATATATTAGAAGTATATTTAGTATAAATAAAATAAATTTCAAGTACAATTAATCATACTTTTTTTGCTTGGGCTGTACAGTACACAATAGAGTACATGTCTACAGTGTGTATATATATAAAATCATTCTTAGAATTATGTTTTCTACTCTTCAAGTTGTTCTAAACTAAGACTGAACCTGCCTAAAACAATGTTTCTGTGTCAGAACCACATGACTCCATCTCGTGTGTTCCCTGCCGTTCAGACTGACAGCTGGCAGGGTATTCAAGGGTATTTGGGAGGATTGGATGTCAGCTGAGACCGACTGGCACCATCCTGAGATGTTATGGACAATTTAACAATTTATGACAGATGTCTTTCATGACACATGTTGTGATTCACAGTAGCTGACTCGCCGACTCCACTGTGGCAGCGTGGAACGCTCTGGGGCTTATGGCAGTTAAACGTGTTTAACACGATGCATTATGTATGCTATATGTTGATGTGCACTTCTAGGACAACCCTGGGACATTCGGGGATTACATAGCAACCTACCTGCATGCTGTTCCTCTGCCATGCCCCTAAACACACACACACACCTAACACCCTGCAGTGTGACCTGTGCTAGCTGGCTACATCTTGCACACATATAAGGCCTTTCAGCGAGTAAACAAGAGTTACCAAGCGGCCTCCTGAAATGAATATTGTATATGCCTGGCCCGCCTAAGTGTTGTTGTTTATGTCAGGCACTGTGTTTATGGTGCTTGATAGTCCTCTTAGAGCAGTTAAGTTTCCACCACATCCCACTCTGGCCATCAATTCCACTACTGGATCTGATTGGCTGCTTGCTCCTTTGTTCCTCTGCCCTCCTCAGTGCTCGGCTTGTGCTGTCTGCCTGCCTGCCTTTAGCCCCCCATCCTCTCTCACCTTCCCTTCTTCCAGATGGTGCATTTCACAACCTGCTAGGCATGATCAATCAAGCCCAGATGCAGACTGGGCTATTAAGGTCAGTAATGATCGGCCTTTGAGCGTTATGGGCCCGGTTCCTGTTGTAAAGCAATGCATCAAACTCTGTTCCAGCCGCTCGCCGCGGCTGCCCTTAACAAGCCAGCTTAAAATATCGGCCAGAGGATACAAAATGAAAAGGGTACAACCTTATCTCTCCAAAGACAGGCCGCCATAGCCCCAAGGTGTAATAAAACTACAGAACTTGGCCGTCGCCGGGAGTCATCTCTTTTATAAGCAATATCTTTCAAAGTTCAGCTAAGCGACGGGCATAATGGCTGTTGCTGGATCAGCCTGTCATGCATCAAAGCTACTGTCTTCCCCCACTTTGGTCTCGGAGAATGGGGGACCTCACATCATTACTCTAGCCTGGTCCTCTAGTGTCTTCACACTCTGCAATACTGTGAAGGGCCAAAGGTCCACCAACCGAGGGGTCCACCAGGCCTTACACATCATTTCCCCTCCACTGTTGACCCACTTGAGACAGAGGAGGAGCCTTCTTGGAGAACCGGATCAGGATCCAAGGTTACAGCTATCATCCTGGAGAGCCGCGTGTCGATCGTTCTATCACTGGGCTTCAACTCTCTCTAGCCGTCGCTTGGTTTAAATCCTCCTGATATTGACTTCCTCTCCCGTTAGCTGCATACTATATCCAGATGAAGAAGCTAAACGAGGTGCCTTTCCATCCAAGTAATGATTTCAGTTGATCCAACGTTACAAGAGAAATTACCACAATGGAGACTGTAGCTCAGCCCACAGGGATGGTCTGTATTGAGGCTGCTTGGAAATAAATGTTTCTGAAAGCGGGTAGTCTGTACTGGGTGGCTCTTTTCATTTTAACTCTCACTTATCTGATAGCACCATTTAGATCCAGTGACATACAGTGCATCTACAGACATATACTGTACTTCATTCATTGATGTACGTACAATGCATGGCTCTGGCCTCGTACATAGCAGAAGCAACTTTCTCAGTCCCTACAATATCACAGTGACATATGGCCCAGTCTCTACATAAAGTTTGATATCATGGATGCTGAGGGGGTGTTATAGTACATCTCAGAGGGTTTGGTTAGCTAGACAGAGCCGCTGCAAAGGCTGGTCAATCAATTTAGTGTGACGTTTATATGTAGATCTCAGTAAGCATTATGACTTGTAGACCTGCTCCGCGGACCATAGAGAAGCACTGACCATTACACTCTCACACCGTTCATAAAGTCACTGGGGCATTAACTAGACATTTGAGGCTGCAGCTGCAACTTAATCAATGTACACTTTCAGCCATTCCGGTAGTGAGTTATGTTGCTTTTACCAATGGGTTTATCACAAGCTGTTTAGCATAAAGAAACATACAGTAAACACTAATGCCTTCTTCAACCACGGACAGCTTAAGTCAGATAATGAAATAGAACTATACATTGTATGTGAATATTTTTAAGGAACAACGGACTTCTGAGCTTTGTGGATGTTCCTACTTACAATGCAATTCAGAGTGCTTGAATACAGTCTTAGCTGTGGTTTATTGGCCATATATCACAAACACCTGAGGTGCCTTATTGCTATCATCAATGGGCACCAATGTAAGAACTGTGAAACAGTTGTTAACCATATGCGTTGAAAATTGGGAAAAGTTATTTTTTTATCATAGCTGATAGACCATGGCTTTCAGTCATTCAGGAGTTAGGAACTAAGTCAGTGCCACTGATGCCATACAGTAACATATAGAGTATATAATAACATATAGAGTATACAGTAACATATAGAGTATACAGTAACATATAGAGTATATAATAACATATAGAGTATACAGTAACATATAGAGTATACAGTAACATATAGAGTATATAATAACATATAGAGTATACAGTAACATATAGAGTATACAGTAACATATAGAGTATACAGTAACATATAGAGTATATAATAACATATAGAGTATACAGTAACATATAGAGTATATAATAACATATAGAGTATATAATAACATATAGAGTATACAGTAACATATAGAGTATATAATAACATATAGAGTATACAGTAACATATAGATTATATAATAACATATAGAGTATACAGTAACATATAGAGTATATAATAACATATAGAGTATACAGTAACATATAGAGTATATAATAACATAAATAGTATACAGTAACATATAGAGTATATAATAACATAGAGAGTATACAGTAACATATAGAGTATATAATAACATATAGAGTATACAGTAACATATAGAGTATATAATAGCATATAGAGTATACAGTAACATATAGAGTATATAATAGCATATAGAGTATACAGTAACATATAGAGTATATAATAGCATATAGAGTATACAGTAACATATGGACATTTTTTTTAATTGATAAGGGAACATTGTTTGTTTTTGAACATGTATAATATAATCTATAACCCCAATCCCGAAAAAGTCAGGACATGGAAAATGTAAAAAAAAATAACAAAAGGTCATATGAAAATGAATTTCATTTATTTTTTACAATATACACTCATTTCAAATTTGATTACTGTAACACACTAATAAAATGTTGGGACCATTGACTGTTTACCACAGTGTGACATCACCTTTTCTATAAAAAAATTAAGAATTTGGGCACTGACGACAACAGTTGGTTAAGTTTAGCAAGCAGAATATTCCCCCATTCATCCATTCTGATGGTCTCCAGCTGCATAACTGTACGGGGCCTTATTTTGCGCTTCATAATGAGACATATATTCTGAATAGGAGACAGGTCAGGACTGCAGGCAGGCCATGCTAGCACCCGTACTCTCTTACAAACTCTCTGCTTATGCAACCATGCGGTTGATATACGGGCTGCGGTTTGGTGTTGTCCTGCTGAAAAATGCAGGGATGTCCCTGGAAAAGACGACGTCAGCATATGTTTCTCCAGAATGTGTACATCTCTTTCTGCATTACTGGTGCCCTCACATATGTGCAAGTTACCCATACCATGGGCACTGACACACCCACATACCATGACAGATGCTGGCTTTTGGAACTGACACTGATTTGTGTCAGGCCTTTGGATGGTCCTTTCCTCTTTGGCCCGGAGAACACAACGGCTGTTTTGTCCCAAAAAAAATTAAAATGTTGACTCGTCAGACCACAAAACGAGATTCCACTGTGTTACCATCCATCTCAGATGAGCCTGAGCCCAGAAAAAATGATGGTGCTTCTGGATAGTGTTGATGAATGGCTTCTGCTTTGCATAGTAAAGCCTTAACGTGCATCTGTGGATACTTTGGAGAATGTTGTTGACTGCCAACGGTTTACCAAAGTATTCCCGAGCCCATATCAGGATATCCACTACAGACTTTTTTTAAGACGGGGACTGGACTGTAGATCACACGCATTCAGAATTGGTTGTCGTCCTTGCCCTTTACACACCGAGATTTGACCCAATTCCTTGACTATTAATTAGAGTTGTGTTCAAAAAAGTTAGTAAAGCTCACAATCCTTATAATAGCTTTCATTTCTATACACGCAACTGCATTGGGAACACTGCACACTCTATTCCAAATCAAAACATAAAGATAAATCTATCAATGTTGTTATTACTTTACAGAAAGTGTAGAAAAAGGAATGTTAGGCTGTTAAAAAAAATAGCACTGTCTGCATGCTCATAGGAGTTAATTTGATTGGTTGATTCAAAACTGAGGGTGGACCTCACATGACATCGAAAATGTGCACATGAGCATATTTTTATCTGTTTCTAATCATTTCTAACCTTACACCTAATCTTAACCCTAACCATAAACACACTGGAGTGTTAAAATGTAATCCTAAATCTAAATCCTGTGCTATAAATACATATATTACATATAAATTGTAATTATCAATAAAAAGTAAAGGTAATGTGAGATCCTCCCTTTGTTTTGAATGGACCAATCAAATAATTTCTGCCTCCAAGGCAGGTCTGCCTGGAGAACACTTTTCAATGACTAAAAGTCCTATGAGTGAGCGGCTCGGTGTGTCTTTACAAACTGAAAACATTTACTGTATAAACTGAAAAATTCCTGAAGATTTAGCCATCCTGTGAATGCCTGAACTAAAATTTAGTTGTATAACCACAGTTCCTGAGAACTGCTTCATATCTGTGTTGCATGTAGTCGACCAACTTCTGGCACTTCTGAACAGGTTTTCCAATCCTCTGCATTTCTTTTTTTTTATTTAGAAACAGCATTTTTATGTCACCCCACAGGTTTTCTGTTGGATTAAGGTCCAGGGATCGGGCTGGCCACTCCATAACGTTAATCTTGTTGTCTGGAACCAAGATGCTGCTCGCTTACTGGTGTGTTTGGGGTTGTCTTATTGGAACACCCATTTCAAGGACATTTCCTCTTCGGCATAAGGCAACATGACCTCTTGAAGTATTTTCTGTATTCAGATAAATAGGCCCGACACCATAGTATGAGAAACATCCCCATGTCATGATGCTTGTGCCACCAGGCTTTACTGTATTCATAGCGTACTGTGGCTTGAATTCAGTGATTGGTGGTCGTCTGAAAAACTGTCTGTTTTTGAGAACAATCTTGCTTTTATCAGTCCACAAAATGTTGCACCATTTCTCTTTTGGCCAATGTGTTGTTTAGCAAATTGTAACCTCTTCAGCACATATAGTTTTGGGACTTCTTGCCGATATCTTGGCTTCACATAGGCGTCTTCTAATTGTTACAGTACTCACAGGTAACTTTTGATCTTTCTTTATCAGCCTGGAGCTGATCGTTGGCTGGGTCTTTACCATTTTGTATTTTCTTCGATCCATTCGAATGTGGTTTTTCATTTTCTTCCACGTCTTTCTGGTTTTGGTTGCCATTTTAAAGCATTCAAGATAATTTTGGCTGAGCAGTCTATCATTTTTTGCACTTCTTTGTATGTTTTCCCTCTCCAATCAACTTTTTACTCAACGCACAGTACACTATTCTTCTGAACAATGTCTGAAACAACCCATTTTTTAATCAGATTTTCAGAGAGAAATGCACTATAACCAGCATGTACAACATTTGCTGCCTTCGTCCTTGAATGAGGGCCACCTTTTTGACACCTGTTTTTACACAGAATGAATGACCTCACTGCTTGACCTCCACACTGCTATTATTTTGAACACGCCCCTTTCAATTAATGATTCAATAACACAGAATCAGCAGCATGCATGTCATGACCGTTGGGTCTGTTGGTTTTCTATTACTCTACTGCACCTACTAGTAAATTATTTGCCATGTTGAAATATGATTTCTACCAAAAACAGTAATTGATCTGGTTAGTGATGTTGGATTGATATTATTTTGAACACAACTGTATACTGTGCATCGTAGAAAGTTTTTGGAGGCTCCTTATACATTATGATTACACGATTGCCTCACCTGTTCACATCACATTTTAAATTGCCCCCGTCCTAATGTTTTTGGAACATGTTGCATCAATTTCAAGCTAAATGTTTACCTTAACATTAAAAAGACTCAGTTGATTAGGTGAAACATAAAATTCCTTGTTTTTATACATTTGTTTTTAAACTCAAGTCAAAGAACTTTACAAATCACTCCTCTTTGTTTTTTTTAGCATTTTCCATACTGTCCCATGTTTTTCGGAATTTGTGTTGTATGGTATGTCAAAACATTGCTGTACAAATGACAGTTGTTCACTGTGAGTGTATTTTATATTTGCAGAAATGTAATTGCAATAATGCAGCAGCCATGGTTTGTTTGTATGTCTCTCCACTGTTCTGACTAGCTGTTTGAGGATTCTTCCAGGTAATTGTGCCCTTTCAATTATAGTGAGAAAAGTAGAAGCGAAAGCAAAAAAATGTAATGAAATAATTTTTTCGATACAAGTGTATTTGCATAGCCCGTCTTTCTAGTTTATAAAACAAAGAACCAGGCCAAAGCCTTATAAAAGCCGTGAAAGTACCAAGGAAAATCTCCTTTTGGTCCTGTGAAAAGGGAAACCTTTCGAATAAACGAGACATTTTAAAAAGTAGAGCCATGCTGGAAAAGTGTTAGGTTTTTTAATTTTCAGAGGCATAGCTAAAATTCTGTAAAACAAAGAAAGTGTGTTTGGTTTGTATAATTCTCTTTATGCTATACACTGTAAGTCAACTGATCAGAACTGTATTTGGTAGCAGCACTACGTGTGTTTTGTATGTTAGCTGTTAGATCAATATGAGCCAAACACGGTGGAAGGTTGTGGCTGGTGTTTTGCTATTGGTTCCTGTATGGCGGGTGTTACTGATGATCTCGTGGCCAGGTCATATGCACACACTTGGGGTCAGCTGGGCCTCCACACATGCCCATAAAACACAGAGGCACAGAGCAGAAAATTGAAAGCATCACGGAGATGTCATGCCTGGGCTGAGGAGGAAGATAAAGGTGGTAGCCAGGGGAAAGGACAGCAGTGCTCAGGTGAGGCTGAGCCTGACGCGGGGCTATAGAGATGAATAACCTGTTCTGTTGTGAGTGGGTTGGGATAGTGCCTCTGAAGCTAAAGCTGGGTTAAAAATTACATGATATTGAACCAAAATGTCTCTGATTATACTGCAATGACACATTTTACATTAATTATGTTTTTGAATAGCTGTTTAATCCACCACAACATGCTTTTATTTGTTGTGTTCCATAACACAATACAATTTAATCTATATTTGTTATTTTTATATGTTACCACGTTTTTCCATAATTTCAGGAAACGTCTTTTTTTAACATAACCTGTGGTTATTGAAACGGTGTGTAATGTATTGGAGAGAGGGAGACGAGAATGCAGGAGGATGGTGGTTTTCCATAGTAGTTTAATACGTTTGTACTTTAAGGTCAAAGCAGAAACAGAGTAGTACCCAAACTAAAACTAGCTACCTAGTGCTCTTAAAGCGGCACAGACGATTGAGCTAACTAGCACTACTGAATACACCAAATGATGAAACCAGAATCAAACAAACATTCCAGCAGTAATAGTTCCTGGATACAGAGCTTAGATCCACTCAATAGGTTAACCGAACACACGTAACAGGTTTCAAGAACACAATGCCTCTCTTCTTCTTCTTCTTCTATTAATGGCGGATCGCAACCCACTGAAGGTGCAAACAGCGCCACCAACAGTACCGGAGAGCGCGGCTGGTCACGGCCCACCCACGTCATCTCCACCCAACTCACCGCACGACCCTAGAAAATAAATTACAGCCAACATATTACAAGCCCGGGCTGCAAACACCACAACCACCTTATACCCCTGCTCCCCAACACCAAGTGCAGGCCCTACACCCTCTCCTGAACTACTCTCACCACCCTCTTTCTTCTGTGCCCTCTTTTTCTTCCTCCGAGCATACCGTGAGTCCTCAAACCCTACCCTCTCACCAGCAACCCCCACACTCCCATCCGAACTCCCCTCCATGCCGACCTCACTCACCGAACAGGCGTCGCGACCCGCCACCACCCAGTAAGCCATCCAGCCCTCGCCTTACACCTCTCTCCCATGCAGCAAATCCATGGCAATGATTTCCACCCTCTCCTCCTCAATCTCAGTGGCAGTAGATCCCCATAAGTCGTCCAACAGCCGGATCCTCTCCGCCCCATGGCGCATTGCCGGTGGAAACAAGCTGACACTTTTCCTCCGCCCTCACTCCACACCAACAGTCGCACTACTGCCAGCGTTTTCCGGAAGTGATCTACGACCTCAGCCCGTCCTCCCCAAACTCACGTCCTCTCCTTGGTCTGGCTCCATTATATAGTGGTAGCAAACTATTCAATAATACAAGGCTGTACGTAATCACTAATCAAGCCGATTCAGAAGTTACGAAACTCCCTCCCTACCTATCTAATGACAGCCCAGACCAGGGTTAGAGGCGTGGCTAACATAAAAGGGGAAAACACAGGAAATAAGGCAGAACTAAAACAACTTGCAATGCACTGAAGGGACACAAGGGGAACTGAAACACAACGTAAACACAAGAAATAACCAAAATATCCAAGGAGTCCATTTCTCAGTCTCTGCATCACGGCCCACACTGGGCTGGAAGTGACAGTTATGGGGCGGCACGGTACTATGTACTCTTAGTATACCATGATCAACTCTGACTAACTTTAATTATATACAGGTCTTCTCAAGAAATTAGCATATTGTGATAAAGTTCATTATTTTCCATAATGTAATGATAAAAATGTTACTGTCATATATTTTAGATTCATTGCACACAACTGAAATATTTCAGGTCATTTATTGTTTTAACAATGATGATTTTGGCATACAGCTCATGAAAACCCAAAATTCCTATCTCAAAGAATGAGCATATTTCATCTGACCAATAAAAGAAGTGTTTGTAATACAAAAAAAAGAGAAAAAGTCAACCTTCAAATAATTATGTTCAGTTATGCACTCAATACTTGACTGCTTCAATGCGGCGTGGCATGGAGGCAATCAGCCTGTGGCACTGCTGAGGTGTGATGGAGGCCCAGGATGCTTCGATAGCGGCCTTAAGCTCATCCAGAGTGTTGGGTCTTGCGTCTCTCAACTTCCTCTTCACAATATCCCACAGATTCTCTATGGGGTTCAGGTCAGGAGAGTTGGCAGGCCAATTGAGCA
>JACXGM010036678.1:0-11319 GCA_016801145.1 Umbra pygmaea
ATTACATTATTTCCGTGAGTGTGCCTGCATAGTGACCATGCTGGTGATTACATTATTTCCGTGAGTGTGCCTGCATAGTGACCATGCTGGTGATTACATTATTTCCGTGAGTGTGCCTGCATAGTGACCATGCTGGTGATTACATTATTTCCGTGAGTGGCGTTGAATCTAATCCACATGAGCTCTTCCGCTTGTTTCCTAAGTTAGGCAAACAAGACTAAAGCTCCAGCTGCATTCAACATGTGACATTCATTGTTATCTTGTCCACATTTTTTGTCATAAACACTATGTTCTAATTGTGGTAACTATAAACTGACACAGTCAGGACAGAGAACGTGTGTTAACATGTTAAAATGGGAGATCTAGGGACTGTACATTGATAACACTTAAACTTATTTCATGGAAATCAGTACTATTTTATTAATAAAGTAAGTAGACTTTATTTTTTGCTTTTGCCAGGCAATTAAAAAAGACTGTATAATCTCAATGTTCTCTTTTTTCTTATCCACTACAATTACAGGATTACAGTACTAAAAAGGTTTGCTGTCATGGTGGGTAAGCCCTTTGACAAACTCTGTGGTTAATCCCAAGTAAAACAGGTTTCACCTAGAACCAAAAATGTACCTTAAAGAGTTCCTCAAAAAAGACATTAGAAAAATCGACATTTTGGGGTGCTAGATACCATTCTGTTTTCGAAGAATGTATGATTTAGTGTGAGCATGTCACACAGAACTGGGTAAGGATGGGTTGTTGTTAGCTGTGTTTAAAAGATTAACCAATCTTTGAAGCTTAGTGGAAGCAGTACCCATTGCATTTCCATTCCTGAGTCGCTGTCTCCTGATCTGCAGATGGAGAAACCATGCAGACCAACTGAAGACCAGAACGCAAACTTCCGTCCCTTGTACATTTACATGGAATTTTAAGGAAACATGAATGGATGAGATGTGTTTTGAGTTCACCTTGGGTTCAGGTCCAAGCTAGTGGATGTGAGAGGGGTTCTGCTTGTAGAGACTGAAGAAGAAGAAACATGACACTGTCCCCACTGCTCCTGCTGTTCCTGGGGTCTTCACACGGGGTGTTTGCACAGCTGCCTGAGTTAAGGGAGAAAGACGAAGTTAGTGGTAAGACGTTTTACTATGACTGCACTAGTCACAGCCGTTATGTAGTAACCAAGTGAAGTAACCTTTTGATTTAGGTTAATTCCAATTTGTGAAATAATCTATGATTTGTCTCTCTCAATATTAAACTCACTCCTACGCCCTTGGGTTTAACCACTGTTCCTGGTTCAATCAGTTGTCCATCTGGTCCAGAATGTATTAAAACAGTTGAAGCCATATGGTTGACTCAGGTTTAACATGTGATTTAGTATATTATCTGAAAGACCTGATCTGATTTGTGTATAACAGATAACATAATATGTAATGGTACTGATCTGATTCAGGTATAACTGGTGACAGCATATTCTCTGATGGAACTGATCTTTTTTTCATTTTCATTCATTTGTTTATATGGTGCTGAAGAACTTGTTTTCGTTATTTAAAAAAAAAAAAAATTCAAAAGTCTTCTGTTTACAAGTTTTACTTCTGTTTGCATTTTAACATGTTCAATAAAATAAAATAAAAAAAAATAAAAATAAAAAAAAATCTGATTCAGGTATAACAGAGGTAACTCCAGAGCCTGTGGTAGACACTTATTGGTCAGGCACAGCCCCCATCTGTCTAAGTGGCTGCAAGGGGAGGCACCAGGAGCTGAAAAAGGATCGCTGTGGGGATTCTGACTGCTGCTGGTTCGGCTACAAGTCCCTCTGCAGAGGTAGGATGGCTCAAAGATGGTAAATTTACCTGGGCTGTATTACGTTTTTGAAAAACAAACTGTTTTTTCCACATAATTTTGCTGTTTTGTGTCACTGTGTCTTTCACACTGAACATGGAAAATCAGAGAGTTGTCTGAGGAGGTTAGAAAGAAGCTAAAATCAAGGTAAAGGCTACAATAACATCTCTAAAGAGCTTGATGCTTCTGGGAGCACTGTTGCTAATATTATTAAGAATTTTGAATTTAGCAACAAAGCGCCATATCTCTCGAACCCTTCAACCTAGGCTAACTAATGGTTGGAACCATTGGAAAGAGGGGTTTCTGCTGCAAATAATGCGGGGTGATCCATCACTGCTGGAGATATTGAGTCTTAAAGTTGGGTAACTATCAGAGACTATTTTAGATTTCTAACAGACAGAAAGCAGGAAGTGAAAATGACAGTAACAATTCTGCAATGAGCTATTGACCTATTGTGTCCCGTTAACATTGTCACACTGGTTCTCAAGACCTGGGGACATGCCAATATGGATATTAGAGGGCTATTCTTCATACTTTACATGTATTCTACAATAATTAACAAATAATTAAAAATCCTTTTTTTGGCTCTATACAACATTCATAAAAATCAATGTCTCAGAATGTTGGATTTTATTCATTCATCTTTTTTTATTTTATTTAACCTTTATTTAACCAGGTGAGCATGTTGAGAACAATTTTTAATGGTGACCTGGCCAAGATCTTGTAGCAAAGAGTCTCCTGAATCCATAACTATTAAGCACTTCATTGTAAGACAAAGTACAAAATGATACTTTCAGAGGCCAAAATATCAACAAAGTGCCAAGCAAACTTCAACCCCCTTATCCCTGTGAAGGATTCAGGCCCATGGGACTGTAACCAATATATCTGGATGTGGCCGCAAGAGGGAAGTATAACTAAGAATGAAGCAAAGGATTGTTCGAATGGTGGAGAAAGTAAATCTTCAAAAAAGATCCAAGCCGACTTTCAAGCTACCATATATTCTGAGTACCTTGCTGTCTTTTTTTGTTGTCTTACTCCTTGCGCTTTGTCTTGGCCATGTTGCTGTTGCAAATGAGAATCTGTTCTCAATCGGCCCACCTGTTAAATAATGCTGAATAAAAGTCAAATAAATAGCTCATAATGCAATTTCTTCAAGACGCACCGTCCGTCACAGTCTGAATGAAAATGGGCTCCATGATATCAGACCCAGGAAGGTCTTAAATCCATGTAGACAAACCACAGTCGTTTTATGAGAATGTCCTCAAAGTAGAGCTTTTTAGTAAATCAAAACTCTATGTTTAAAGTACATGTGGAAAAATTAAGCTTTCAAAGGAACAAACAACAGAATATGATCAAACTAAATACATTACAAGAGCAATAGGTGTGTTTATAGCTGTGGATATCCACCTATTATAATCCAATTATTATTATTATACAATATTTATTATTTCACCAGTTAATGGCTGCTGAACTCTGAATTTTTATTTGCACTATTCAATGTCTGACAACTTAGCATTTTTTTGTTATTATGACCACACAGCTAATTCTATATATATCCTATATAAACACTGAGTGTGTAAATTTAACACTTAGGGTGTTGATTTAACAACAGAGTATTTGCTGTGCAGTTGTCATTGTCTGCAAATAAATGCTCTGAAGGACAATATTTTCAGATGGCTCAGTGGTTAGAAATGTTGTCAGTAGTTTATGGAATAAAACTAAAAGAGACTTTTGCAGTGGTCTCTTAATTTTTTCCAAAGCTGCAGCTCTAGTGAATAGTAAGAAAATATGAGAAGTATACTTTACAGTGTAATCCTACTGTGGTGTTTACAAACTTTTAGTTTGTCATGCCTAAGAACAGTTCTTGGTGGTGGTAAATTGACCATATATACTAGACCCCTCTGTGACTTATTTAATTATGATTTGTATAATAAAAGGGGTGGTTTAAAATCTGAAAGATGGACCACCTGGCTCTGTGAAAATGTCCCTGGCAGCCAAAAGATATCTGTTAGAAACTCCATTTGGTGAAACATTTTTGCAACTGTTTGATGGAATGAACATCCCCCATCTCCCTCTTTGCCTCCCCAATTGTGATTGTCCTGTGCATGTTACAGTGAACTGTGGAAGGCCTGACGTGGACTACAACGCTATGGTGTACGGGAACGACTGGTGGGTGGGCTCAGTGGTTCGCTACGCTTGCCGCTCCGGCTTCCTATTGGTGGGTGACCCAGTCCGAGTCTGCCAGGCGGACGGGCGGTGGACCACCAAACCCTCCTGTCTCAGTGAGTAGCTCCATAGTTTATTACTCAACGATGGTCAACAACCTGAATGCTGGTAATGGAGAGGCCTTCAATTTCATTGTTGCCTGTATTCTCCCCATAGTCTCGATTGTTTTTACACTCAGTGAAGGCTCAGTTGTTTGAGTATTTCAATATTCCAATGTTTAAAATGACTGTGTTTTATTGGTCCCAAGCAAATGATCGTCGAAAAGTAACCCGACAGAAAATCAGAACATTCCCACGGGTTACATTATTATCTATAAATGCCCCGAAAAAAGAAACATGTATACAAATACAAATGGTAAATGGCCACTACAATGTAATTGGTTAGGCATCATGGAGTGTGACAAATGCTGGGCTGTAAATATTTAACTCAGTCATCGTGGCATTCTGGTTTCTGGAAGTATTGCATGGTGGACATTTAAAAGCAGGTGGGCATGACCGACTGGGGAAAAAAAGTTAAACCGCTATTAATCTGCGCATGCTCTAATGCCATCCCAGGCAGCAGACTTGCTAGGGTTAATATACTTGCCATAAGGAGCCAGAAACATGCCGTCCATGCAACTTGACTCCATCTTCAAATTCCTTCTCTCTCACATCCACCCCATCTCACATCTCCACACCGCTTCTAATTACTCTCCTCCCTGTCTTTGCCACAGGGGTGTGTCGTCAGGGCCTAGTGGAGATCACTGAGAAAGACCTAGAAACAGCTACATGCTCATCTAACTGCCCGCTGAAGTCCTACATGGGCCCTCCTAAGCTGGGCTGCTACCGCCTCGATAACTGCAGGAAGATGAACCCTGACTGGAAACGCTGGTTCACCCAATGTGACACGTGTCTGTGTGACTGCCACATCACCTGTGGTGAGTAGAGTGTTATTCTGAACCACTATGTTGCACTCACATTGATCTACGAGAACTAATTAACTTACTTTTTGCGATATGTAATAAAATGACCCACTTTTTTTGTATCTTCACTAATAGCAAAAAGTATGTGGAAACCTGACCATCACACCCATATGAGCTTGTTGGACATCTCATTCCAAAACCACTGACAATTTCATGTACTTTGTAGTGATAATAATGTGTCTGTAGGAATTTGTGCCCACTCAGCCAAAAGAGCATTTGTCATCTGAGATCACTGATCTTGGTTGAGATATCCTGGATTGCAATTGATGTTCCAATTCATTACAAAGTTGTTCAATGAGGTTAAGGTCAGTGCTCTGTGCAGGCCACTTGAGATGCTCCACACCAAACACTGTGAGCATTGTTTTTATTTACCCTGCTCTATGCAAGGGCACAGTCATGTGGAACAGGAAAGGGCCTTCCCTAGCCCAAACCCTGAAAAACAGCCCCAGACCATTATACCTTCTCCACCATTAGTAGGGGTGTCCACATACTTTTGTCTATATAGTGTATCTTTTTTAATTTTACAAAATGCACAACACAAGAAATATAGTGCATCTGGAAAGTATTCACAGGTAACAACATTTTGTTAAGTTAAACCATTATTCTGAAATGAATTAAATTAATAATTTCCTTCAAAATTCTATAATCAAAACCCCATAATGACAATGTGAATGAAGTGTGTTTGAAATCTTAGCAAATTTATTAAAATAAAATGAAAAAAGTACATAAGTATTCACAGCCAAATGAGAGCTTATCTGGAGTTTGTCAAAAGGCACCTGAAGGACTCCCAGACCATGAGAAACACAATTCTCTGGTCTGATGAAACAGATTGAACTCTATTGGCTGAAAGCATCATGTCTGGAGGAAACCAGGCACCGCTCATCACCTGGCCAATACCATCCCTACAGTGAAGCATGCTGTGGGCATGTTTTTCAGCAGCAGGAACTGGGAGACTAGTCAGGATCGAGAGAAAGATGAATGCAGCAATACATAGAGACATTCTTGCTGAAAACCTGCTTTATACTGGGTGAAGGTTGATCTTCCAACAGGACAACAACCCTAAGCACACAGCCAAGATAAGAAAGAAGTGGCTAAAGGACAACTCTGTGAATGTCCTTGTCTCTGGAGAGATCAGAAAATAGCTGTGCACTGACGCTCCCCATTGAACCTGATGGAGCTTTAGAGGTCCTTGCAAAGAAGAATGGGAGAAACTGCTCAAAAATAGGTGTGCCAAACTTGAAGCATCATACTCAAAAAGACTTGAGGCTGTAATTGCTGCCAAAGGTGCCTCAACAAAGTATTGAGCAGAGGCTGTGAATACTTATGTACATGTGCTTTTTTATTTTTTTATTTTTAATAATAAGACTTCAAACACACTTCTTTCACATTGCCATTATGGGGTATTGTTCGTAGATTTTTTTGGGAAATAATAAATGTAATCCATTTTGTAATAAGAGTGTAACATAAAATGTGGAAAAAGTGAAGCGCTGTGAATAGTTTCCAGATGCACTGTACAAATACATTTGTTTTTGTTTTTCCCCCCACCTACTTCAGTCTAGGCTGTGGTTAATATTTTATGTTAGCATTAGATTTTTTCAAATTATTCACATTGCTAATAAATATCCAAATTAAAGGTAAACCAATGACTTTTTCAAGAGTTATACATAAATGCTTAACCACAAACATGTATTTGATCTTTTTAGCATCTGTAGGTTAAATGGACAAATCCCGATGTTGAACTACTAGATTATATATTCCGAAGTAATCACAACAAGTATCCATGATCAGTTTAGGAATACTGACCCCAGAACCATTATCCGACTGCTGCTGCTTCTTTCTGTATTTGACTGTTGTGTGGAGACGAAGTGAAGGAAAGCCTGGAGAGACATCTTTTTTTGAAAAAAGACAACAGGGGTTCTCCCCAACACAACCTCAATGGGTTAACGTACTGAACAGTATGAAGGCAAAGGTAATATTTCCCTCAGATTTCTCAACAAAAGGAATCAGGATGCGTCATCAATTCATTGGTGGAGAGAGCATGGGTAACTGTCTAACCGCATGTTTGGACTGTTAGATGGACATAAAACCTACAACATGTTTGCTTGAACTTTGTCTTTATTATAAAATGTAGGGAATACAAATTATGCAATTCAATAGTGTATTTTTAAATGCCCAGAATTACATGTTTTTTACTTTTTTATTTTTGTTACACTTTATTGCTTAGAAAATGAAGACCAAAAGTCAGACTTGACTAAAATGAAAGGTGATTCCTCCATAACAATGTTGACTTTAACTGATAATTATCTATACCAATTCTAAAACTCTTTTTAATTAAGAGTGTGTTAATTGTGTGAGCGTGAGGTGATTATTGTAAATAAAAATCTGTGTCAAAATTGGGCCAGAGTTGGTGTAGTGGTCTAGGCTCCCAACTTCCCGGCTTGGCTGACTGTCTGTGCACTTCCTGTCAGTCTTCCCTTACCTCTCAGTCTCTCTGGCTTCTGCCTCCTTCTGTCCTGTCAAATCAGTTTCTGCTGATGTATATTTCTGTAGCATTCTATTTAGTCCTCTTCTTTAGACCAAGTTCTGAATCTCAGGATGAGGTGTTCATTTTCTGTGGGTCTGTAGCAGCCTACTCCTGTAAAGAAAGGAACATAAGCGAGTCATTCAGTTTTGTCTGCCTTACAGACATAGTATTTCCATTTGACATAGAATTCACTAGAAAGAGAGCAGAAGACTGAGAGTTGAGTGCCATTGAACCCTCACATACCTGAGTTCAGCGAGGTCTCAACCCCAGAGGATTCTGACAGCAGCTCCCAGAACGCGTTGTCAGCTTCTGAACCAGACACCCCATTCACACTCTCCAGGAAAAGGCAGAAGTTTGGATCCTCTGTCACTGTGAACCTGTGAGGACGGAATTACAGTAGATTGCCACTAGTGTCAGATCATCAATTCATTTATAAATAATTTCGGTAGTAAGGGAACCCCCTGCCACCTGAATTACAAAATAGTTTGATCCAAGTGTTACTGCTACAACTGCAAAATGAATCATATCAATAAAAAATAAATATTATAAAAAGAAAACAAAGATCTAGGGAAGTGTTTTTCAACTCTAACACTACGGCGGCCTGCTGGTTTTCTTTTCTACCTTATCATTAATTGCACCCACCCTGTGTACCAGGTCTAATCTAGTCCCAGATTCAAAAGTTGCAGTGAAAACACGAAGTGGAACTGGCTTCGAGGGTCAGAGTTGACTATGCCTGATCTAGGGGGTCCACGTGGCGTGTGAAAAGAATCGGTGGCTGGGCAACATGTGGTTAGACGAACCATGTGCACCTCCCTCACATCCCACATACCCTGCCTTGTGGAGCTGCCGACAAGGCAGTGTTAGTGGGAATTGGGAGGGGAGGAAAAATCTGGGGAAAAAATTAAAATATAAATTACTTCATTATAATGATCCTTAAATAAATTATCAGCAATGGAGTATTCTCACCTCTTTTTTTATTTTCTACTACTTTGATTAAATAATATAACATTGCGGAAATATAGTGGTAGATTAGACTAGCAATCTGGGATAGATTTAAACCCACAGAAAAGCATCACTAGTTCACCAAGACCACGTGATGTTCCTTACCTGAAGTCCTGGTCTGTGGCCTCCAGCGTCCTGGTCGCCCCCAGTAGAACACCCCTCTCTGGGACAGAGCTAGACTAGACCTCATTAGATACTTCGTCACTGGACAGCTCGCTCTCCACAGACAGACGAACTGCCACCGTCACTGGATCTACAAAAAAAACGAATCCAAAATAATGAATAAAGATGATGATGCGACATGGCTAACAGACATATTGGACATATACCTACTGTAATAGACACTGACTTCTAGTATTTAATCAGCCATTATGAGCTCATGTCTACAAATGTGAATTTGACAATAAAGCTGGACGATCACATGTTGATTCTGGTAATATTTTTTATTTTACATGAATTATGATTGTTATTATCAGTCTTATATTTGTTATTGTTACTGTAGGTACTCTCTCTTTTTATTTTTATCTCTATATATTTTATCATGCAAAATGTCAAATAACTTTTTTTAATTGTTTTTGTCAAAACACCTAATAAACCATCCTGAAATGAAATCTTACCTCCTCGTGCATTGATCCCCATAAACAGCAAATGCAGCAGAGTTAAAATGATCAGTCTTGGTGCCATTTTGCCTGTTGTCTCAATCCAGACATATCTTGCCCTTTCACACTGACTCACAAAATCACTACTTATACAATACTGGCTCACAGTTTATGATCCCCAGGTTGATTTATGTTGCCATATTCCAATCAACACAAATGATTGCAGAATAACAGAGGCCCTTAGCCTCCAGGGTCTTGGGGGGCTTTAGTCCGCCTGGCACAGTTGACGTTTTGGCCTCTAGAAAGGTCATACCTTGACCTACAGTGAAGTGGCTTATGGTTTTGGATTCAGAAGACCCATGGCTACAACATGGATGAATGAAATCCAACATCCTGGGTCATAAAATGTTATGTTTTATTAAATATCTATCCCAAAAAACTAAAGAATGTATGCATTTTTTTATTGTTTTTTACATGTAAAAGGATGTTATCTATAATGAATAAGGCTTTATTGCTTATTGTCAAGACCCCAGGGGTCCTAGACCAGTGTGCAATGTTTGGAGGCCAGACAATCAAGTCAACATCAAAATGCTACAGTAATTTCTAACTAGATTTCTATACGTTTTTTAAACCCAACTAAATTCCAACTCCAAAAATTGTTGTTTTATGCAGGATGATGTCCTACATCATTGTAAATTTGTTATTTCGTCATTTTCACTTCCTACTTCCTGTCTGTGATTTTTTTAGTAAAAAAAAAGACCATCGTTGGCTTTGAGGCGCGATTTCTCCGGCTGTGAGTAACCCAGAGAGATGGGTTATTTGCATCTAATTCTCCCCTTTCCAACGGTAGCTTTAGATAATCACGTAATGAATAGACTTAGTAGGGTTAAAAACACATGCCAATATGAGTAATTGAGACAGTATACAAAGAAAATTGCTTTTCTTTCAGGTGTACTTTAAAAACAATTTATACTTCAAACATCTTGCAAAAGAAAGCATTGTTAGTTTAGCCAGTCCTCTGTATAATAAAACAGTACCATTGACAAAGACATTGTGAGTAATGATGTACTGGACACCTTGACCTTGTATTCCATCATGGAGCTTGTTGAAATATGAGGTGGGAAATACAATGCAAAGGGCAATGAAGAAAGAGAGTGGGTAGTGTAATTTCTTTGATAAATCCTTGGGGCGATTTATACTTTTATTTCTTTGATCAAATTACATGATTTCTGAAGGCTTTACAATCAGTGTATGGTTCTAACATGTTATATGGTGTTTTCCAAAATCAAACATTTCAGAACCTGTTAATATTTGTGTAATCAGATTTATTTGTTGTGCATTTGATTTGATGAGTCTTGTGTTTGTGTTTCGTCAAGCTGTGTTGTACATCGGTTGTTGATGAGTGTTTGTATTAGCATGTGAACATACTTAAATAAAATTATATAAAAAAATAACAAGTTAATATTTCAGTCACTTACTCCAAGTTATGCTGTATTCTGCTCTCAAATTGGCAAGCTTACTCCAGAATATCCTCATATTCCTTCCCAACCCAAGTCATTCTATAATATAAACAATTGGACTCTATTATCAATCCAGACTACAAAACAGATAGTAAAAGATTTGGTCTCTGTAAATTTATGTCAATTTAGAGCGTTTAATCTAAAAACCAATCAATCCCAAAAATATATTTCATGAACACCTTTTGACAACAACAGTTGTCACAAAGTGCTTTGGCAGATACCCGACCTAAAACCCCAAAGAGCAGGCAAAAACAAGCAAGTAAAAAACCCTAGAAGGTGGAACCTAGGAAGAAACCTAGAGAGAGGCCAGACTCAAGGGGGTGACCAGTCCTCTTCTGGCTGTACCAACAATGACAATGACAATTGAACTACAGAGTTGGAACCTGTTACGTCCCCTGGGGGGTATTGCACGAAAGTAGAATAAGAAATCCAGGATAACTGAAAAAGCGCAGCTTGAATTAGTGTGACCTGCACATCGCGGCTTAATCGGTTGCACGTTTGCTTAGCCAGGATGAAAAGGTAAAGCTATGTCAAGCCAGATGTAGATATTCTGGATAAGTGCTCGTTCACGGCTTTCTTAAATAGACCACGGTATCGATCACAGATTTACTGATGCAGAAGACGCGTGCCGTATTAGTTACGAGGAGGTGAAACAAA
>JACXGM010036679.1:0-11319 GCA_016801145.1 Umbra pygmaea
ATGGGGCTGTTTTTCAGCTGCAGGGACAGGACGACTGGTTGCAATTGAAGAAAGATGAATGTGGCCAAGTACAGAGATATCCTGGAAGAATATCTCAGGACCTCAGACTGGGCCGAAGGTTTACCTTCCAACAAGACAATGACCCTAAGCACACAGCTAAAATAACAAAGGAGTGGCTTTGGAACAACTCTGTGACCATGCTTGACTGGCCCAGCCAGAGCCCTGACCTAAACCTATTTGAGCATATTTGGAGAGACCTGAAAATGGCTGTCCACCAACGTTCACCATCCAACCTGATGGAACTGGAGAGGATCTGCAAGAAAGAATGGCAGATGATCTCCAAATCCAGGTGTGAAAGACTTGTTGCATCATTCCCAAGAAGACTGATGGTTGTACTAGCTCAAAAGGGTGCTTCTACTCAATACTGAGCAAAGGGTCTGAATACTTATGACCATGTGATATTTCAGTTTTTCATTTCTAATAAATTTGCAAATATTTCTACATTTCAGTTTTTTTCTGTCAAGTTTTTTTCTGCCTCCAAACATGGTGTGTTTTATGGAATCCAAACTGTTCAATATCGCTCTCATCTGACCACACCATATTCTCCCAGTATTTCACTGGCTTTTCCAAACGTTGTGCAGCAAACTTTAAACGAACTTCAACATGATGTTTTTCAGCAGTGGAGTCTTGCGTGGTGAGCATGCATACAGGCCATGGCGGTGGAATGCATTACTTACAGTTTTTTTTTAGACAACAGTACCTGCTAATTGCAGGTCTTTTTGAAACTCTCCACAAGTGGTCCTTGGCTCTTGGACAACTGTTCTGATTATTCTTTTCACTCCTCTGTCAGAAACCTTGCGAGTAGCACCTGGTCATTATGGTGTAATGATTGTCTTTCCACTTCTGTATTATGGCCCCAACAGTGCTCACTGGAACATTCAGAAGCTTAGAAATGCACCTACAACCAATTTCATTATTATGTTTTGCAACAATTAGGTTACGAAGGTCTTGAGACAGCTCTTTGCTTCCATCATGAGATTTGTCTTGTGTGACACCTTGGCAATTACACCTTTTTGTCTCAATCATCAGTTGGGACTGAACCAGCTGATATTAATTTGCACTGACAGGGGGCTGGATTGCTTTTTAATTACTGATGGTTTTCAGCTGTTGTCTTGGTTTTCCATGCCTTTTTGCACCTCCCTTTGTTTATGTGTTCAATACTTTTTCCCTGTGTCATTTCACATTATTACACATAACTTCTGAACTTATTTGTTTGGTCGTCTTTGTATGTATGGATTACTTGGGTTGTTACCAACATCTGGTGAACGTTTCATGTCAATAGCACCTTTGGAAATATATTTACTGAGAAAAATGGTGACATGTTCAATTCTTATTTCAACCGCCGTAATAACCTCCCTTTGATTTACAAGAACAGAATACTCTCATCCCTAACCCTAAACTTAAACCATGACCGAACAATAACACTAAACCCAAACTTAACCCTAAACTTAACCATTCATCAAACCAATCATTGCAACCGCTGAGGCACATAGCTATCAACTTTTGTATCCTTTGGCGTCGTTGATGCACGTAGCTATCCGGAAGCAGAAACAATTGCAAAGATAATTCTTGACTAGTATTATGAAAGGTGTAACAATAGTAACAATATAATGGTGGAAAATACCACAACCGGGCATATGTTAAAACGGTGATGAGATCAAGTGCAAGAGATAGGGTGCATATGATCGTGTTGCCCCTAGTAAAGGAGCATCGAGCATGTGGCCTCAGTAGGCCGGTGAAACCGATTTCCCGGGGATGAAGGCATCAACATAACAGAGGATAGGTTCATGAATAAAAATACACTCGCATTTACATTTTAATTTACCCATGTATAAATATATAAATGGGGGGAGATCATTATACTTAACATAGCTACAGCAAACGGAGAGTTGTTTTTATCTAAAATGAATGTTTACATGTTGATTACATTTACTGAATAGTACACATCTCCATCGAATGTCTAGATGTAAGTGGGGAGTCACATGAGTGAACCTACTATTTGGTATCCTTTGTGTCCCTCAGAATTGGGCTGGAGGGTACAGGTGAAACCCAAGTGTCACCCTATTAATGGGCTGCAGTGTGACGTTGTAATTGGAGCTGATGGACGACGAAACACCCTGCCAGGTATGTCACACTACATTGCATTCCAAATTATTATGCAAATTGGATTTAGTTTCTCAATCAAACTTATGGATGGCTCTTTGGATCACTGAAATCAATCTCAGACACCTGTGATAATTAGTTTGCCAGGTGAGCCCAATTAAAGGAAAACTACTTAAGAAGGATGTTCCACATTATTAAGCAGGCCACAGGTTTCAAGCAATATGGGAAAGAAAAAGGATCTCTGCTGCGGAAAAGCATCAAATAAAGCAATGCCTTGGACAAGGTGTGAAAACATTAGATATTTTTTTAAAAACTTAAGCGTGATCATCGTACTTTGAAGAAATTTGTGGCTGATTTATGCAGATAAAGGCATAATGAGGAAATTTACTGTCAGACAAATTCTTCGGATTAAGAGAGGAGCTGCTTAAATGCCATTACAAAGCAGCAAACTGGTATTTGAAGCTGCTGGTGCCTCTAGAGTCCCGCGAACCTCAAGGTGTAGGATCCAACAGAGGCTTGCAGTTGTGCATAAACCTACTATTTGGCCACCCCTAACCAATGCTCACAAGCAGAAACGGTTGCAGTGGGCCCAGAAATACAGGAAGACTAATTTTCAAACAATCTTGTTCATTGATGAGTACCGTGCAGCCCTGGATGGTTCAGATGGATGGAGTAGTGGATGGTTGGTGGATCAGCAAGGAGGTGGCGGAGTCATATTTTGGGTCAGAATCATGGGAGGAGAGCTGGTAGGACCCTTTAGGGTCCCTGAAGTTGTGAAAATGAACTCGGCAAATTAAATAGAGTTTCTGACTGACCACTTCCATGGTATAAAAAGAAGAACCATGCCTTCCGTAGCAAAATCATCTTCATGCAAACCCATGTTGCGGCCCCCATCCTCCCCTGACCTCAACCATTTTGAGAACAGTTGGATCATCCTCAAGCAAAAGATCTATGAGGGTGGGAGGCAGTTCGCATCAAAACAGCAGTTGTGGGAGGCTATTCTGACATCCTGCAAAGAAATTCAAGCAGAAACTCACAAGTTCAATTGATGCAAGAATTGCGAAGGTGATATCAAAGACGGGGTCCTATGTTAACATGTAACTTGTCCTGTTAAGATGTATTTGATTGAAATAGCTTTGGATTTCAGTAAATATGACCTCCTAATGCTAGCCTGGTTGACACCAGACCCTTCTCAGTTGTAAATGAGAGTGGGTCTGGGCAAGGTTAATTCACAGCCCATTTCCAAAGGGGCATCACCAACGGATGCTGCTCAAATGCCTCTTGGCATAATTGGATATCAGACTTTTGCCGAATCGAGTCGTCCAGAACGCGACAACATATTTTTTTAGATATGAAGGCTTCTAGTGTTGTTCTTTGCTTGGATTTTAACAAAAAGGAAACGTTCAAATCGCTTAAAACAGACGCAATAGCTGATTTGAATGAGTGATATTCCTGATGTTCAATTGCGGCAGCCATCGTTGTAATTTTCGGCTTCAACCAATGACAGTATATAGCTGCGCCATCGTCATTGTGTAAAGCCCCCCTCAACGGTTGTGATTGGTGCCTTGATTTGGAAAAATTGGAAATGGGCTTGAATGGGCTCTTGGCCAGACTGACTTGCAGTGCAAATCTCAAATTTGCCGGAAGTCTGTCAGGGTTCTCTCAGGCTATCATAATGCTGCAAATTCAACAAATTACCATTTTCAGTTCTTTACAACCTATAAAATCTTTTGAAAGTCTGTTGTGCATAATAATTTGGAACTGTGTATTTTGAACAAAAATATTCATGAAAAATATTGTCAATAAAATTGGACTTGTACGCTAATGTTTGGTGACTTGAAAATTATCCTGAATGTCATTTGAATTGACTATTTAGGAAAATCTGTGCAAAATATAATGAACACCCTGCAACTTAAATCACACTACACTGAACACCCTGCCTCGTAAATCACACTACACTGAACACCCTGCCTCGTAAATCACACTACACTAAACACCCTGCCTCGTAAATCACACTACACTGAACACCCTGCCTCGTAAATCACACTACACTGAACACCCTGCCTCTTAAATCACACTGCCCTGAACACCCTGCCTCGTAAATCACACTACACTGAACACCCTGTCAGGTAAATCATACTACGCTCAACAACCTGCCAGGTAAATCACAATACACTCAACACCCTGTCAGGTAAATCACACTACGCTCAACAACCTGTCAGGTTAATCACACTACACTCAACACCCTGCCAGGTTAATGAGCTGCAGTAAATCAGATTCCTATGTGTCCACTCAGGGTTCAGGCGTAAGGAGTTTAGGGGAAAGCTGGCCATCGCCATCACAGCTAACTTCATGAACAGGAACACTACAGCGGAGGCCAAGGTGGAGGAGATAAGCGGTGTGGCCTTCATCTTCAACCAGAGGTTCTTCCAGGAGCTTCGTGATGCCACAGGTGTAGACTTGGAGAATATAGTGTACTACAAGGATGACACACACTATTTTGTGATGACAGCTAAGAAGCAGAGTCTACTGGATAAAGGAGTCATTCTGCAGGTAACATCACACACACACAAACATGTCTATAACTACAATAAACACAACACACCTCTGTTGATGCTGACTATATTTCCAGTTTTGTTTCTTTGCGTTACAGGGAAAAAGTGCTATTGTGTTGCATTGAAACTTCATTCTTAGATGTTTATTGAATGCATCTTATTCTGATGTTCAGGATTATGCGGACACAGAAATGCTTCTTTCACGGGGAAATGTGGACCAGAATGCATTGCTGGCTTACGCCCGTGAAGCAGCAGACTTTTCCACCAACCACCAGCTGCCATCTCTTGACTTTGCTATGAACCACTATGGACAGCCGGATGTGGCGTTGTTTGACTTCACCTGCATGTACGCCTCTGAGAATGCTGCCCTGGTCAGGAAGAGACATGGACACCAGCTGTTGGTAACTCTGGTGGGAGACAGCCTTCTGGAGGTGAGCAGGGATTTATATAGAGGGGTGGGTTTAACTTTAGCAATCTATTTAAAGTGAGAGGTGTGGGGTTAACTTTAGCAATCATAACATACTCCAAGAGTTTTTAATTTGTTAGTAGAATACCCCAAAATGTAACTGGTACTGTACTGCAGCGGTATTCAACTTTTACCCTACGAGAGCTGGAGCCTGCTTGTTTTCCGTTCTACCTTATCCTTAGTTGCACACACTTGGTATACCAGGACTAAATAAGTCCCAGATTAGAGTGTTGTAATGAAAAAACTGAGTGGAACTGGCTTTAAATGCCAGATGAGTGTGTGAGCTGTACAAAATACAAACAGATTTTTAAGGTTACAGTCAAGTGCTATTTTGTGTATGTATGTTTAATGTGTGTGTTTATATGTATGTATGTGTGTGGGTGCATACCTGCATATGTGTGTGTTTGTGTGTGTGTGTGTGTGTGTGTATGTATGTATGTGTGTTTGTTAGCCTTTCTGGCCAATGGGAACTGGTATAGGACGAGGGTTCCTGGCAGCTTTGGACTCGGCCTGGATGGTGCGGAGTTGGTCTCAAGGACTCGCCCCCCTGGAAGTACTGGCTGAGAGGTGAGGGAAAGGTTTGACCACATACAGTATGATGGGAACTACGTCAAACATATATGGAAACACACACTGTCAAACCCAAATTAACACACCATATTGTTTTGTGACAAAACTATTCCAAAACATGAACAGGTGCCTATAGGCTAGTACCTTACAGTATAATACCATTAATTTATTTCACTAAGGGACTGTTTGGTATTTACTGGGGGACTGGGTGTCATGAACCCTGGTCCTGAACCCAAATGCAGATCAGACAAAGTAGGTGAGTATTTATTAATTACAGTGTACATTGAGGATGGTTACGTCAGATGTGCAGACAGGTGAGTAAAGATGGTGGAGACAGGAGTCCTGATGAGGAAGGTGTAGTGTTCGTGGGAAGAGAGATGACGAATGGTTTTATGAATGGCTGACAGGAGGCTTGAAGGCATAGTATAGTTCCACAGATGGTTGACAGGTCCGGTAGCCAGGCGGGGGAGACAGAATTCCAGGTAATGTACTGAGGCAGAGAGAACAACAAATCAGCTAAGCAGGCAGACTGAGATGAACAAATCAAAATACCAGTGGTCTGAAACACAAGTACAACATACAGTGTGACTAACAATCTGGCAGGGACTGGATGTCAGGTCTCAGCTTAAGTAGGGTAATAATGATGATCAGGACCAGGTGTGATGAATACTGATCAGGAACAGGTAAGAGCAGACTCTGTGATCTTGGAATTCCCGCCTTACCCTCATTGCCCAGCAACCAGAACGGGGCACGTTCAGGAATACAAACACAAAACAGACACAAACAGACAGGAAAACAGACTCACAGGGACAGGGTCGTGACATTGGGACAGTCAAACTCTGGGTGCCCCTGCGACAGGTTCAAGTCCCGGCTCGCCCCACTGTCTGCCCTTCCTCTCTGTCTTCCCCTACTGTACATCCTTGTCTCCCCAGCTTTTGTTTCCAAATATTCTGTAATTAAAAGTAGTAATTCAAAATGTGTCGCAAAAATATTTCCACTTGACCCACCAGTTGTTTTTAAATAAATTTGCACACTGCAGGGGGGGCGGCAGGGTATGGCTTGGTTGGGCTAAAGCCCTACCAAGAATCGTGTTTGCCCCACCTTAGCCCCACCATGAAATATCAACTGTGCTGACTTAAGTAAATTAAATCAATTAATTAATTAGTCAATTAATGCAACTAATTAGTTACGCTTTTATGTGGTTTCGGTGCAGAATATGTGAGCGGAGCGTAGTGGAAGCGGAGCGAGGAGCGGAGCTGACCCAGTTTACCAGAGCGCAGATTAATATTTTAGCGGCCCAGAGGGCTCTCGCTCAAAATCGCTCCAGTAGCGCTCACTTCACATACCGTAGTCAGGACAGCCTAATGAGCCTCTACGTGTGTAGGTTACTTAGCTAGTGCACATTGTTAATGTGTAATCATGGAGTTCGCTAAATAGTAATAAACTAACAAAACATACAGGTGCAAAATCAAGATTATCTACAAAAATGAAAGGTGAGGTTATATAGGCTAGTGGTCACGATTAAATAGTCTTATGGAATATGAAAAGACATGCCTATCTCTCGCAAGCACGATAATGTACTGCCTGCACAGGCTAACAGAAAGAATTGAGGTGCGTATCTACTGGTTAGACTGAGTTATAAAACCAGCAATTAAAACATTTTGTTCATTCACTTTGTATTACATTATTTTCGTTTAATAAAACATTTTATTTTATCTTCACAATATATATAGAAAATACATAGAGAATATTTGTAAAACGACATTGCACTGTTTTGTATTAACAGTTGTATACTGTATAAAACGGTTTGTTTTTTCGTGTAGATACATGGTCATACTTTTATGTTTAATTTAACAACATTATAACAATGCAAGCCGATTTAGTTTCAATATTTCAGCATCGACATACATGGTCACACAATGGATGGGTTTGTTACTATTGTAATATGACTTAGAAAATAATTGTAGCGATTTTGGAGCGTTAACTCCGTTAACTATCGCATCTTGCGAGAGCGCTCTCTCTCCGTCGACTGTGTGTGTGTTCACTATAACGGAACATTGCACATTCGCACTGGCAGTTCTATTCTTTGGAAAAGGTTAACAGAACATAGAATATGAAATTGGTATCTGATCCTATTTACGCTAGAATCAATCTTAAAAAACTAAATGTATAGCCTATATTTTTGGATCGATCTGCCCATCCCTATTGGGTGTGTAGTGGACAGGTTTGCAGACAAAATTAACGATTTGAAATTGCGCAAATAGACTACTGTCTAAACTCAGTAGTAGTGATTTCTACGTCGGTTGCTCTAGATGTAATTTGCGTGTGAAAAAAGGAGTCAGTCCGACGTGGTATTTCTAGCTACTGGGAATGATGTTACGCTCTATTCTATTGTTCATGTACATTGAAATTCAGACGTTGATTTAAGCCCAACCACTGTGTGGATTAGCCCCACCATAGTTATGCCAAAAAAAATACTCTGGTGCTGCCACTGGCACACTGGTACAACAAACATAATTTTCAAAACAAAAGAATGTGTACATAAAAGCTAGCTATATGACTGTAAAAATATGCTTAAAGGGGCATTTAATTAGCACCACATATCATTACAGATATGATTCATGTTCTACTTTTTGGAGAGGACCGCATATTTTTACCTAAAAAAACACAGCTCAGATTTTTTTTGTACCGTTCAATTAAGGGATGTATCATAAAACAAAGCACGGGACGCAAACCAATCCATTCTAAAAGCCTTAACAATAGAAAGGTATTTTCTTTCCATGTGAAAACATAATTACAGTTTTAAAAAGCAGAACTACTTTTCTCTTACTACTTTGTATGATTACCACTGCCTGTTGCAAACTCAAAAAAGGAAACACTATGAAAAGCCCTGGATTACTAGGGGACTAGAAAATGCCTGCTAAAAGAAAAATGTATTATATAAAAATTATTTAAAATACTGAACAAAGGATACAGAAAATAAGTATAAATTATATAAAAACAAATTAACAAGTATAATGAGGTACAACAAGAAGGAATATTATAATAAGTTATTGGTCCAACATAAAAGCAATATACAAGGCACATGGAAAGTATTTAACAGCATCATTAAAAAGGGCACAGCAAAATCAGCTTATCCAAATTATTACAAAAGGAATAATAATGAAACAAATATAATTAATTCAAGAGAGATTGTCAATGAATTTAATGATTATTTTGTGAATGTCGGGGTTAAAATTTTGCAAAGGATATTGTGGAGCCAAAAGTGAAGGAAATATTTGAAGATAACATCAATACATATTCCAAAACCATCTTTCTGACGAGTGTTGAGGAAGAGGAGATAATTGAGGTAGTAAAAAAATTCTAAAATAAAAAATCTCTTGATTGTGATGATATAAAAATATTATAGAAAATATAGTTAAACCATTAACTTATACATGTAATCAATCATTCCAAACTGGCATATTTCCTAACAAATAAAAATAGCAAAGACTATACCCATCTATAAAAATTGTGATTTTTATAGGCACTCCTTTTCAAATTATAGACCTATCTCTCTTCTGCCTCAGTTCTCTAAGATATTAGAAACTGTTTGTTATGAGAATGGACTACTTCATTGAAACCCACTCATTATTTAGTGATCACCAATATGGTTTTAGATCCAACAAATCCACAACAATGGCAGTTATGGAATTAGTAGAGGAGATATCGACAGCAATTGAAAATAGGAAATTCACAGTAGGAATATTTCTAGACCTAAAAAAGCATTTGACACTTTAGATCATGCTATATAATAATAGAGATAAAACTAGGAAAATATTGCATAAGAAGTATTCACATTTATATATAAATGGATTAGTAATTATCTGGAACACAGACAGCAGTATGTACAAATAAGTAATGATGAATCTGATTTAAAGAAAATAATGTGGGGATCCACAAGGCTCAGTACTTGGTCCAAAGCTGTTTATATTGTACATAAATTAAATCTGTAATGTGTCCAAATTATTGAAATAGGTGTTGTTTGTTGATGATACAAACCTATTCTGCTCTGGTGAGAACCTCAGGCTGCTTACGGATACAATGGAGAAAGAATTGGAAGTTTTAAAAAGATGGTTTGATATTAATAAGTTGTCTTTGAATTGAAATAAAACTAAAAAAATCAATCATGAGGTAAACATCATGATAGAAATTGTAGAAATAGACAGAGTTTATGAAAGTACATTTTTAGGAGTGATTGTAGACCATACATTATGCTGGAAACCACATGTCAAACAAGTTCAAACTAAAGTATTAATGTCGATTGCAATATTACATAAAACAAAAATGTCACCAATTCAAATTCATTACATATATTGTACAGTTCCTTAATATTGCCATACATTACATATTGTGTGGAAATGTGGGGTAACGTACAAAACAATCACAAACCCTTTTTTTATATTACGAAAGACAGCGATAAGACTCATTAAGAGAGCTGAATACCTTGAACCAACAAACAGATTATATATAGATTCAAACATGCTTGAATTTAGAGATTTAGTGGAAGCTAAAACAATGAAAATAATGTATAAAGTAAAAAATAGAATGGTTCCAGAGTCCATCCAGAAGCAGTTTCAGATCAGAGAGCAAGCATGAATTGAGGGGAGTGTACATATCACAAATATAAAGATTAGAACAAATGTAAAAAAAATGATATATATCTGCAAAAGGAGTTAACTTGTGGAATTTGTTAGATGAGGAAATTAAAATGTGTTCCACGTTACAAAGATTAAAAAAATACAATAAATATGGATGATTAATAAATATAAAATTGAGGCATGATTGGTAAACTGTATATGAATGGGAATGTATTTGTTTTATGCTATTGTATTAGTTTTTTTTGTAAGGAAAATGAAAAGAAGATAAATAAAATAAAATCTAAAAAGGGTAGGTGTAATAAGCACAGGCTTCAACCTACACCTTTTTTGATCAGTTTTGATTATAAATGAGCTAAGAAGAACTAAGATGACAGTTTTTTTTCTCTCTTTAATATTTTTGGTATGTAAGTAAAGTTGTGTATTTATGCAAATCAGTGGCGGCTGGTGACTAAAAGATTTGGGGAGGGCAGGTGGAAAACCCGCCCAGTGTGCCATTTAATTTAACACTATTTAGCTATTTATGTCTATATCTACTGTTATTCTTTAAATTTACACAACACATTCTGATTCAAAAAGGACAAAATTAGGATAAAATTTGCTTATACAGACACCCGGCCTGAAACCCCATAGAGCAAGCAACAACAGGTTGATGCACAGTGGCTAGGAAAATCTCCCTAGAGAGGAGCCAGACTATTAGGGGTGGTCAGTCCTCTTTTGGCTGTGCCAGTCGATATTATAAGAATACATTTGTTTGTCTAAGTAATGATCATATTGTGTCACTAAATACAGGTGCGCTATTTCCAAAGCCTTTTGGCAGCATTGTCATCAACTACACAATTCAGTGGCCAAGAACACAGACAGGGGTCACCTAGGAGTTGTCATGCTGACTGGTTCTGTTTCTTGGTGTAATCCATGGAATCAGGTT
>JACXGM010036680.1:0-11318 GCA_016801145.1 Umbra pygmaea
TTGTGAAGGTCTGAATAGTGGCTTTCGAATGCCATATGGCTTTCGTGGCTAGGTTGAGAAATGTTTGTTTATTGATCACATATACGTCGCATATACGTGCCGAAAATGCGGTAGTCAATTTTGTTGTTGTGAGTTTATGCAATCCATGTATCTATATTATTTGCTTTTGGCAAAAACAGTTTGGATATCTTTATAGATGGGATCCTTGCCGTTCTAGCAGTTTATAACATGACAGGTTTTGCGCATGTTTACAATATGTAATTAATCAATGTATGTGACGTGCGCGAAAAGGTCCCGGTGCCGGTTCCCCTGTGGATGAACAGGTTAAATGATTCCACCTCAAGCAAAAATGTGTCAATGGCCAGGTTGGTTTGAAAAACCAGCTGAGGCAACATTAGTTTGTTTGAGGTGCGGGCGGCGCCGGCGTGCGTGACGTGAGCTGAAAGTATTGGGAGTGTCTGTTGTGAGTTTAGGGGGCACGTCAGCCAGAGCTGTAGTGGGTGTGTGTGTGAGTGATTAAGTGAGACTGCTGGCTGCTGAACAGAGTGTCGCAGAAAATATTATCTAGCCTGGCAAGCGAGACCCACATCAAGATGTTGGGTCTGGGAACTCACCATTGGCAGTGCTCAATCCGAGGGGCGGGATAAACGGTTGTCTTTCAAATTCCCTATGCACGCAATAGGATAGCGCTCCTACCAACCACAGCAACGAAGTGTCCGGTCGGCAAAACTCTGAACACATCTTCCTTTTGTAAGAATGACTTCAGTACCGTTCTTTGTAGTTTTCTCAAAGAAAAATTCTACCAGAGTCGCGGCCAAAGCCGATTTGAAAGACCGCTGTTCGCCAGCAGCAGAAACCATTTCTTTGTTTTCCCGTAATTACGTTAAGCACGGCCACCAAATGTTATTCAAAAAAGAGGTAATATAATCGCATTTAAACATTTATTCAAATATATACATGACACATGTATTTACAGTTCATGAAATTGATCATCTGCCTCACAAAATCCTATGTATTTACCATCAAGAGATGGGTATTTGTATCTAATAAATCCAACCATACAGGCGGGTAAAACGACTCCCTTTTAGCTTCGTAGCATCCACTCCAAAAGACATGGTATTGCCTGGAATACACAAAAAGGGACAATCAAAAACATTGGTTGCTTACATTAATGTAGAATAGCGATTGTATTGTGTCATATGTTAGTTGGCACTACTGCTCTTTCCAATCTCTACATGGCATCTATATGTAAACAGTAACAACATTGTCTGCATACTGTAACTTTGGCAGGAGAATTGCAGCGAAAACGTAAACAATAAATACCTCAACAAAAAGATCAACATCATGAACCATGTTCTAATATAACGCTACTAAGCAACAACACTACAATGAGTTATACCCAAATCCTAATTGGTTCCCTAGTAAGCTAATAAGAGTATTTCACCCATTGTTCATTAAGGCCCTTTTTCCATTTCTACAAATTACAACTGACCATTTTCAGATATTTGAAAAGGAAACCATTTCTAAGATGTCGTTATTTTTCAAACAAGCCATGAAAGGTTGGTTGCAATTTCAAATAAATCTACCTAAAAATAGGGACCAGATTTTACAACAATTATTGGGGCTAAATTCTCATAAACTAAAAGATTACCACCATGAACCATGCTCATATATTTCGTTAGGAGGCAACAACACTACAAATATATGATTACCGCCATGATCCCGACTCGGCAGAGTAGGTATTATTAGTACAGTAAGCAAATTATTGCATTAGTGATGATATACCCAAGGATGTTATATGGTTAGCTAGCTAGCAATACCATGCTAAGTGTACTTACTGTTTGGTCATTTGTCCTCAGGGACCAGCAGGTTTTAGTTGTTTCTTCCAGTTCAATTTCCAAAACTCTTTGGTTCATGTGTGCATCAAAACTTGGATGCACTAACAAACAGACATCGCCATCTTCCTCAGTGGATATGGTAGAAAGCACAAATTGGTCCCTGTCCCACTCTCCACAAAAAACACTTTCTGTCACTGTAGGCATAGCTGGGCAGTTTGCACAAAGACACCACCACTTAAAGTTCGCTCTAGACGGGACTTTACCGGTGGCAACTTTGACTGCAGCCGCTTGATTCAGACGGAAAAGTTCTTCCCTTTGCTGCATTTATTCAGCTGTGTATTTGGGCTCAAACTGGTATGGTTGGATGTTACCATTCAATAAGACCTGATCATAATTGAAATCATCAAGCTCTTCATCACTTCCACTTGACATTGTTGAAAATAATCTCACTCAAATTTTTTGTATACAGCTACGCCTATTCACGGACAGAGTATGCAGTTTTATTATCCAATTAACTTGATTCAGGGTTGTGGTGTAATCACGGTAGGACGTGAACTGATCTCCTCCCCTGTAGTTTCTTTCACTAAACTCAAACAATTACGTAGGAGAGTTTAGGAAGCGCAGAACAAATTGAAAATATGTTTTTTTACTAGGATGTAGGGAAAATGACATGGAAAACGATTTCGAGGAGTTTGAGGACTGGAGTGTTCCTTTAAAGCTTGTGTATTTTTTGAGATTATTCAAAACCCGTTGTTCTTTAAAAAATATGTGCTCATTCATGTGCAATTACTTCCACCAACTAATCAAAGTATTCTCGTTGTAACGAACAAGACTCCCGGACAGATTATCCACACTTATAAATATTTATTAAACTGGAAATACCCAGCAATTTATTTAGAGGAGGCAGAGAGAATGGTCAAGAGGAATACAGCAGTAGGGCAATAGACCGGGCGTGGCAGTCAGACAGGCGTGTATCGGTACACTCTCGTGGTTGTCAGGATAAGCAGAGGTTGGTACACAGGAGGTCTTACGGTGTAGAGGAGCAGGCTGAACGGAGTCGGGAAAACAGGCGGGCGTCGTTATACTGGAGAGGAATAATTCAAAGGCAAAGGCACAAAAGGGAAATCCAAAAGGCAGGTAGTTAATTTCACAAACAAGGGTCCGACCGAATAAGCTTGTAACAATTCCAAAAGGCTTAGTAGATTGTGCAATAGAAACAACAATACTTCACAGTGTGTGAGAGGATCTGAACTGCTTATATACTATCTGATAGGTGCACAGGTGTCAGTACTCAGGTAAATGTGACCGGGCTATGGGGGTGCGTTCATGATGGCTATGTTCCTGTGTGATACCGTTCTGGGATGGTGTGTTGAGGAGCACTGAGGAGCAGGTGGGCGTTACACTCGTAAACCTAGAGTCTTCCATTCAGAATACATACAAGGAAGTCGCTCGAATTACGGCAGCCATATTACGCCTCCATCTTTAAAATACATTAGCCAAAGAGGGACAAACCTGGAAATTGAAGCTCTGCCTTTCACGCTTTTACACTCAGTGGCAGCGTGACGAATGCCAGGGGGAGATTACTTACGACTGCCGGCAGATTTGAAAGCCTCTTGAAGATGGAGGATCACGCCTATTTTACTGGCTCTAGCTATAGAGTTGGCAAGAACCATTCGCCTGGCAACACTATATTATGTTGGCAACATAAACTCAAATTTTCTGTTTAAAAAAATAGCCCTCGTAATTCATTACAACAATCATTGTTAATTCATTGCATAGGTAGTGTCCATGTTCATGTGTTGCTAAAATGTGTCTTTTGTTGGATAAAACAGACTCTAGAGAATGTTTTTTCAAATGTGATCGTGTTTTCACGTGAGACACTGACAATATGTTTAATTAAATTGTGTGTACAACATATTTGTTACTGATTTTAATAAAACATATTAAATTATTATTTCTTTGCTCTAATTGTTTCTTTACACACAATACAATAGCATTTGGTTACAATTCACTAGCTAAATAATGAATTAAGAATGGTTTTTGCAATGAATTTTACTAATACAAAGTCCATATGTCTTTAACTTGTCATACCTGTCCACATGCCAAAGGAAGTTAGGTCGAGGATTGCTGTATTGTTGATAAGCACATCGATATACAAAACCAACTGGGTCCAGTATGGACAAAAGTTGTCTTACAGTTTCTCTTTTGACCATGAAGCTTTGCTGTATGCAGTAAAGGTGCATCATTCTGTAGCCATGCACCATCCCAGAACCCTCAATCTCTCCCAATATAAAGCATGCCACATCCACTGTATCCAAATAAATCTTCCGACAATATATTCTCATTCTTTTCAAAACATTCTGTAAAGTTCTAGCACTGATAACAATTCCATGTTGTAAGCTAATCAATGGCAATATCTCTCATGTCGAAACCCCATGGAAAAGTACTGTATTTTAGCACATATATCGCACCCCCGTGGAAATCGCGCACCCCATCTATAACGGGCATATTTCTTGTTTTGTGTAAAAACCAAATTGTACTGCGCACACCCTAACATATCGCGCATCATTTTTAGAGAAACGTGACACCAATCTCAACTTGCACAACACTGATTAGCACTCAGCTAGACATTGTGTTACACATTTTAAATATTGTTATTCAACATGTATTTCAATATACAAACTTGCCTATATATCATGATAAACTATAATTATTTGTTTTTATTGAGTACATGAGAAAAGATCTTCAACAAGCTTATATAAAACTGAAAAAAGTATTAACCTGTTAACCTGTTTCCAAAAAACAACAACTATTTCCTTTGACAAAAAAGGTTGATTATTAAAGCGTAACTCTCGCCAAAATGCAACCTAAGGTCTTTTTTATTTAAACGAGTCAAACTTTCATTTAAAAGCATAATTTGGACAAAACGTCACTTTTAAGATTTTCCCTATTTTTGGATTTGGTCAAATTGCCTTTTGAACGGGAGTGAAGGGGCACTACAATGATAGCATCAAAAACGCTATAAAACACTTAGAAGGCTCGACACAACATTAAACCTTGATCGAAGTATAACCAGTGGCTGTACACATGAACTCAAGCATTGAGAACATTGTTTGTGTACACAGAGGACAGTTTAGTTCCATATAAATGCATAGATTATTCGTTGTTTTGTCGTTAGTGAAAAACAATATTGACCTTGTAGTTGAAAAAGGAGCTTCATATGAAATAATACTAAAATCAAAAAGCGGAAGAGTCACATGAGGTCTCGTGTGGGTAGTTGTTGCCAGTGATACAAAGTTTCATGCAAGAATTTACGTCAGCTAAGATTAGATTATTTAGACTGATATATTGAATGAAACCCCTTTATTTGAATAGATATGAAGATGACCTAAGTTATAAGCATAAGTTATCATGCTTTTCATTGGAATTACAACTTCATGACATTTCCTCCTATGGAGTCCATTCATTCGCATTCGAAGATTGACACTTTTGCTTGAGTTCATGTGTACAGCCGGTCCGTGTATGGAGTGGCCAACTGTTTTAGTGCCCTAACTTAGAAAACGGATTATCGATTCACTGCTCGTTATCCGTTTACTCAAATTTCAATTTCCCACTGTGGATTTCAGAAAACGAGCATGGTTAAGGAAGGCGTGGAAATGGGTGGGGCTTACGAACGAGGTGCGTTCAGTTATATTAAGTACATACATCTGGGGTTACGTTACTGAGAGAGAGTTTCTGCAACTTCGTCACTTGCAATCTCCGCTATTTTTAGGAGGTTGGATGGCGCTTGTAGGAGACTATGGGTACCGTCATATTGTGTACTATGTGTGCCAAAATAATGTTCACTGTTTTGTCTACACAAAATTGTCTATGTTGGACTGTTGGTCGTCTGCTTCCATGCTACACCTCTCTTCCTTGTCGTCTGGAATTCTTTTGGTAGTTATTATAAAATACATAAACCTGCACTAGCTGTTAAATAATTCATAGTTAATCTTGTGGAGTTCTACCAACCTTTATAATTACATATAAATTAGGTGTTTCAATGTTTGTCATTAAACATGTTTTGTAACTTAATCCATGATTTGTTATAAATGATGGGAAGATTAATTGTAGAGCTCTACACTGGTACTTCAGGCCTTGAAGCTAGTAGGCTTGATCCAGATTATCGTTAAAAATTATTGAAAGGTACATCATACATGCAGCTATTGTGGGTTTCTGTTTTTGGTGGCACACTTTCACCCACTCAACTAGAACATTTTCGACTAGGTAACTTTATTTCATTGTGCATTTGCACAAATTACCACGTCCCTCCCTCAGATCAATGTATGAATATGTGAATTACCTGTATATAACCTCCAATAAAGGATTTTTTATGTTAGCGATCGCCTCATGTGCCTAAGTCTTACATTGGCCTAAGTTGTAGTTCAATTGTTACATGTAGAAGAGGTGTGATCCAGATTGTCTGTTTTATCTGTTTCTCATTCCATTTAATGCACAATACAAATGCAATGTCAAAATGTTTTATTCAATAAATATTCATTCTGGGTCCTAGGAAGAAATAGCTGATTTTATAACAGCTCATGTGGATTTGCTTTTTGTAAAGCTCATGAGTTTTGGGTATTGAAAAGTGTTCTCCAGGCATATCTGCCTTGGAGGCAGAAATCATTTGAGTGAGAACGGACCTAAAATGATCAGAAATGTGCACGTGAGAACAGTTCTCAGTTTTTAATCATATCTAACCATACACCTAACCTTAACCCTAACCTTAACCACACTGGAGTGTTAACATGTAATCCTGTGCTATATATATATATAAATCATAATTATCAATCAAATTTAAACCTAATGTGAGGTCCGCCCTCTGTGCCCCTCTCTGTGTCTGTCTGTTTGTCTATGTCTGTCTGTGCTGTGTCCTTCCAGGTTCCTGTGTCTGCTGTGGTTCCGGTGCCTGGTCTGCCTTTGCCTCAGCCCTCCAAGCCCCCTCCGGCCTGGCCACCTCCCGCGGGGCCGTTGTCTCCGCCTTTGTCGGCCTGGACTCTGCCTCTGGTGCCGCCTGCCTGGCCTCCGCCTGGTCCTTCGCTTCTGCCTGGCTCGGCCAGACCTCCGCCTGCCCGGACTCAACCGTCCGGCCCATCGCTGCTGCCTCCATCCTCCGGACCCCCGTTGCTGCTTTGTCCCTCCGGTCTGCTGCTGCTGCCTCCGCCCTCCGGCCTGTCGCTGCTGCCTCCGTCCTTCGGACTGCCGTTGATTCTTCATCCCTCCGGTTTGCTGCTGCTGTTTCCGCCCTCGGGCCCGCCGGGACTCCCTCTGCCTGCCTGTCCTGCTCATGGACTTCGCCCTGGAGTGCCTCTGCCGGCCTGCTTTCTGCCGCTGTGGTCTCCTGCCTGGGTCTTCTGCCACTTAGGGTCCGGTGGCGTGTTTGCTACTTGGCGCCTCTGGAAGCGGCGCCTTGGGGGGGGGGCTCTGTAACATTCCCCAGCTTCCTTTCACTGAGAACTATAGCTTCCCTAGTCTTGACTGCTCAGAACTACATTTCCCATAACCCGGGTTCAATCACCCAGATTCAGTACACCTGCTCTCACTCAGGCTGTATATAAGCACACACACACTCTTGCCTCTTTGCGAGGTATTGTGAGTATTGATTTCGTTATACTGAGCATTCTATTCATGTCTTGTTGTTCCGGTCTGACCTTTGCATTCTTTGTTAAGTATTCTGTCTTGGATTATCCTCTGTAACTTAGCCTATATTATTGTCTTGATATTCTGGCCTGACCCCTGCATTGTTTGTTAAGTATTCTGCCTTGGATTACCCTCTGTGGCTTCGCCTACGTTATTGGATTGATATTCTGGCCTGCTTTGTTTGTTCAGTGTTTATGGATTGTCCTCTGTACCTTCACCTGAGCTGTTGCTACCTTGGACTTACAGAAACCCGTATAGAATAAACATTGTTCCTTTTTTACCTTGGGAGTGATTTCATTACAGTGATCAGTGCAGTTTAAAAAAGGTGAACGTCAAACAACGGTGTATTAATATCAACAGTGCAAACTGACAATGTAAAAGGGGAAAATCAAGCAAACATGCATAAAAAATATCAATGACAAAAAATCAAAACACTGAACTAGCGCTCAGATCAGGGTAGCAGTCAGTACACTAGCTGCTGGCACAACACCTGATCATCTTTTTGTTCATATCATTTTGTCATGTATATTTTGAAAGTATACTTCAAATATACTTTAATAAATTGAATTTATACATATGTTTAAACATAAGTTTACTAGAAATATAATACGGGAGTATAATATAAATATACAGTACTTTTTTACTTGGGTGCCCCTTCTCTTGCAACTACATGATCTATCGGTCAGACACAGTCTCTGCTCACTGGTGCTGGTACTCTGTAATGCTCTAGGTGAGGATGTCCTAGGGAGTCTCTGCTGACTAGCTGGGACAGTGTTGTTTTGGAGGCTGATCCCAGGGCTCAGACAGATGAGGATATCCCCAGGGGTTCAATTTCTGATTTATGTGGGGGGGCTCTCCCTAAGTGGGTCCGGGACATTTTTTTTATGTTTTAGAAAAATTAACCATTAAATGGCATTTTCTGGAGAGTTTAGTGCAAAGAAATTGAGAAATCAAGTCTTACATGATATGTGCAAAAGTGCAAGGTTAAGAGCCTATATTTTGCACTGCTGTAGTATTAACACGTATTAGGGCATTTAGCATTTACAGTACATTACTGTTAATCTATGGCATCAGATTTATGTCAAAACTTGCGAGCGAAAAAACATACCTCCACGAGCAAATTATATCATTTCACTGGCGCAAATAGTACTCTTTGCGCACCAATTCAACATTGGAGTGTAAACAGGCAGGTGCGAGCGTGAAACAAAAAATTAGTGATGTGCGCTCGACACTCAAGTGTCGACACTGTCTCGATGTTTTCGACACATCACTGCATCTGAACAACGTATCGAGACGTGTTTCAAAAACACTGCTGGTCACATGACAAAGTGTCGTTGAAACACTTTGTCATGTGACATTGAACGATACCTGTGTCGCACTTGTCAACAACACTTACGTATCGGGTATAAAACGAGGCATCAAAAATGAACATTTTGAATGCGAGACCGTGGCTGAGAGATTTGGGAGAGTATTGCAAGATTGAGCCATCAGACACAAAATGGACCAATGACATCAGCTGTTTATTATTATTATTGGATATATATTTACATCTTTTACATTCTATATAAATCCTTTACACGCACACACATCGTCAACTGCGTATCCCGGCGAGGCGTCGCAGGCCTTTATACAAATACAAATTGATATCTGTTTTATTGCCAGGGGTTGGTGATAACCTGTGGTCACTCCTGGAAAACAGAGTCAGTGACACCAGGAGAATACAGAGTGCTAGTGCCAATGCTATGGTTGAAGTTCAACGGTAGGCTACTTAGCAGATGCATACCTGGTCTTGAATTGGTGTAGTGGGTGAAATATAAAGGGGTCTTCCCTCACCTATATTAACATGCAATGGTCCATTTAGTCATCCCTGCAACCTGTGCCCTGGGAGAAAAAAATATGAATCGCCTGAGCACTGGAAATGTAAAAAACATAACGTCAATTGATTTAATCGGGAATCGAACTGGACACCTTGTGGCCACACTTCTGACTCCTTAACCACTCAGCCATCTGTGCCTTGATATTACACAATCATTCTTTTATATCTTCATAACACCAATCCATACAATATCAATGTACATTTTATACAGTTTTATTCCAACTCTCGTCAGATCAGCGAAGTTTGATGTTTTGGAAACACTCCAAATTAAGATGTATAACATTATGTTGGGAACGTGTTAATTGTCTCAAAAAGTTATATTTCATTCAATGACCCACAGTGTTGACATATTACAATTATCAATCCCTGTTTTCGAAACTGTAGTTTGTGATGGAGGACGTGAATCGTTCAGTCCTGCCACAGTAGCGTCTGTCTAACCATGCCATGGTGGAATTACTGTGTGCCATATTTAAAGTTGCCAGCAGATGTCACTGACGAGTAATGGTTTTCAAAACGTTTCATGACGCCTCGCATCAAATGTAACAGATTTAACTGTCAAGTAGAAGTTTCGAAACGTTTCACGAAGCCTCGACACAAATGTTTCAATTGTCTCAAATGTTTCAAATGCCTCGTTTTGACCATCACTACAAAACATAGGGAGAGGGAAAGAATGGCACCTGCACATATAAAATTAAGCAGCACGCACACAGAGCAGCCAAAACACGCCCACGAGTGTCTGATTTACGAGTGCTGGAGGGCATAAGCTCTCGCAGGTAAATTCTGAGCTCAAAGTTAATTTCTACGCGCGCATAGTTGATTTCTACGCGCATGGAAGAAACTGACTTTTCACATTTGGGGGCGGGAACCAAGGGAGACATTGGCCCTCCTATGATTGGTTACTTGATTTCAACACCGTGACACCTTCATTGGTTAAATTATCAGCTAACACTCTTCCATCATAATAGCAGTCCAGACATATTAATCTTACTATTAATCTACTGTACTCTCAATAAAAACGATTGTGTTTATTAACTACAGTATTTTAGCGCATATAAGGCGTTTTTACAAACCGCAGACCCCCGTGCACCGGGGTATGAATATAAATGACATGAGGTACCAACATGAGGTACCAACTGTATTAGCTATGCAACCCTGTGTTTTGTTTTAATAGCTTGGCATATACGCTACAATATTATTCGTTTTTGAAACAGTTGTGTTTTGTTATTTATAATGATAAAAAATGAAATAGCATAGCAGGATAATCTCATATAGTCATCTGATAAATATACATTTTATATATAAATTATATTTTTAAATATTTAGGCTATTCGATTCCGTTTCATTCTAATTCTCTTGTGAAGCATGACGGAAACATAACGGTAGCGTCACATCTCGCTTCAACAAGAACCGTCTTTCTAACAAGAATGAGCTTTGCACCCCCTTAGCTCCCCTAGAACTGATTACATATTTTCATATAAAAATATTTCATTATTTTCACTGGATGATGCAGCTTCACTTTTCTAAACGGCTAATTTCAGGTAAGTAACAGTTGGTCACTAATTAATCCTCCAAGCTAAAATCTGCTATTTCTTAGATGTTGATCAGCCAATTCAAATATAGAAAAGTAAATATTCCTACATATCCAGAAGAACATCATTTACATTGCAGGTCAAGACTGTGTAATATTTATTAGATGTCAATGGTTTACGTCTCCTTCCCTAATTATGTGAGAGAAACACGTTTGTAAACGCGAACGCAATAGACGTTTGTGTTCGAATTTGCCCTAACTAAGCATTGCAGAAGTTTTGTGTAAGATGAGAATGTCTGTTTGAAGTGACTTTCTCCAAAACAGGGATAATTACCTAATCATATTATTCTGTTAAGGTATTTTATTGTTTTATTATAATCGATTCACAATAGCTGTA
>JACXGM010036681.1:0-11394 GCA_016801145.1 Umbra pygmaea
GTATGCAGACTTTTGAACAGGGGTCATTTTATTATTTTCTTTGATGCCATGTTTGTTTTATGATTGTGCTATTCTGTTATGACCTACAGTTGAATATGACTCCCATGAGAAATAAAAACCACTCATGTTTTCTTTAAAAATGGGGCATCTATTACCAATGTACCAGGGGTATGCAAACTTTTGAGCACAACTGTATCTTTGAGAAGAGTTTCTCTGTTAAACTAATTGACCTGGAAAGGTTTCACTAGAGTTCCATTTTGACTAAGTTAACAGCGTTTACTTATTTACTCATGTTTGCACAAAATGTATCTCCAAAAGTGCAACAGAAAAAATGACACAATTTTGACAAATACTAAAGTTTATGTTGAGATAAATTGGCAGTACAAAAATACAAAAATAGGTAGATTATCATTCAAATTTCACAGTAAGTACACAGGTACATGAAATAGAGTTGTAATTACTAGAAAAGACTTGTTTAAAAATAGTCTTTATTTATAAAAATGTTAAATCATCTAGAATGGGCAACGCTATTCATTGATGTCACAATGACAAATAGCTGAATGCAAATAGCTGCCCATTAGATTAACGGCCAGACAATATTTCAACTTTTAACAGATACATTCAGCTGTATTGTCTGGCAGTCTGTTAAGTTAACTTTGTGAAATTTGAGGTAATTTTGGCATTCCCAGACAATTTAGATATTGTTTGATGAAGTTTACTGCATTTGTCTGAATTTCCAAATAGACTGTATTACAGAGTAGTCAACATTCCAAAATAGCATATTGGACTCATATGAGAAAACAATCATTAAATACTGTATATATTTGTAGATTTCACCAGTGGAGGTATTGTAAGAGCTTGGGGTTTAACCAACAGCCTAATAAAACTGCTGCCGACTGAACTAAACTGTTATTTTGTAATCAGCAAAAGGCTCTAGGCTTTGATTGGTAATTTGGCAGGCAAAGGGTAAGGAGAAATACTCTAGTATTATTTTGTCTGAGTTTGTCCTCACCTCTAAAAAACTGAAGTACAAACAACATTTTTGCTATTATGCTTAGAATGAATTGAAACCATATATTTTTGTCTCTAAATGTACCCAGGGTCCAAAAAATTGAGGTTTCTTGTATTTAGGTGGGAAAAGCACCTCAATTATGAAAATAGAAAATGTTATGGACATGACTACACAAAAATAAAAACAACACTGCAAAATGAAAGAATGACAGTGACTAATTTGCATACTGTACATTTACACCTAAAATCAATACAAAATAAATACATTTAAGCTGACCTATGGTTAAATGGATTTGTATACAAGCTAAAACCATAAATAGAAAAGTTTTGATAACTTCTCCAATAAATAGTAGTGGTATTTCTTTACAATATACACATATATTCCTGTACTTAAAGTCCACTACATTCTTTTTTAAAGATATATCCCTCTCATCTGTCTCCACAGTTTCATTAGCAAATCATCCCATTTAACATACATTGCATGCATCAACAAATACAGTGTTGGTTTCCTTTTGGAAGAAAAAACAGCTACTTCCAGAAGGTTCTCCCACATCAAATGTATCGTCGTTTTATTTACATGGGGTAGGGATGTACCAATTGGACTAAGCCTTTGTACCAGGTGGACTATGCCAGCTCTAGTACCAGGTGGAATACCAGATGAACCAGATGGACCAGACCACCATTGTCCCTCTAGAGTGAATTCTCCTCACTGCCCTGCAAATCCAGAGTGTTCCTTGGAGCATCTTGAAAAGAAAGAAAGAGAGAGAATGAGATAACCATCAAACAGTGATGTAAACTGAAAACCATCTAGCTCCATAATATCAACTTTTCAGGAAATGGAAGAAACAGCTATATTTATTAATTAAAAAAACATACATTTTATTTAGCTTTTTAAAATTCATTGTTAAGGAACCATTAAGTGTTCCAAGTACATTGGGGTTCATACATAACCAAATGTTACTATTTTTACGATATTGTCATCCAACATCCACAACAACCGATATTACAATCACAAAAAAGCATTTAAGTTCTAACGATCTCAAGTCTAAAGTCACAATAGAAAATCTATTTAAGTTGTTTTAGCATATTAGCTTATTTGTTCACAGATCACAAAGGTGAAGGGGCCTTACTAAGGCAGTTGCCATAGTGCCGCACTCCTATGGAACGCCCCAGGAAGCAAGTAGCTCTGCGGAGGTGGCAAGCGCTGGGGTAGGTGATGTTGTCATTGCCACAGATTGGCATCTCAGACTTAAGAGGTATTGGGCAGGGCGTCACGCGGCACATCACACAATGGGCACTGTTAGTCTGGTCAGTCACACATGTGTGGGTACCCGGGCACACCACATTGGAGCATGACTCTGGACAGAGTATGGACACAAAGAAAATTTGTAGTTCAATAAGATTACAAATCAATATTGCTAACTAGTTTTCATGAAAGTAATGTGAAATACAGCTGCTCTTGCACAATGAATATATAACTAATGTGCTGACAGGAAACAAAACCCTTTAGGATGAATAGAGATGTCCTCCTCACTTTTGCATTCTCCCTGGTACATGACCTCCAGGTCAGGGTGTCCCTTGCAGCGTGCCAGCAGGAGTTCACACTCATCACGATAGGAGTTCCCATCGCTGCCACACACTGGATGCTTCTTGGAGATATTTCCACAGTCAGGAGAGCAGACACACTGAGGCCGTCCAGCCTTCATCCTACACACCTTTCCAGGGCTGCAGTTCACACCATCACAGTTTTCTGCAAATAACAGGAAGTAGTATTAGGTTCAAGCATGAAATAAACTTTAACAATCTGCCTTCAAGTGCTCCAGACCCGCTAATTTAACTCAACACTCATTTTCCACAGAACTTAAATGGTTGAAATCTCTTTTATTTGCATGATTCATCCAGCAAGACACAATAAACACACATTTTGTGTACGGTCATCCGCAAAGATGTTTAGTCTGTGGGAATCGGTCTGACGTTGCGCCTGTTTCCATAACAATTCCTGTAATGATGACGACAGGGCATAGCCTCATGGATGGATGGATGGATGTTTGAGGAGGCTGAGAACATTCAATTTTACAGGCTAAAAGATGTTGCCTGATAAAAAACAGACCTAGCCAGGTCAACCTGAAGTCTCCCACTGCTGGTACCTAGCAACAACACAAATACCATCTCCAGTTATCAACTGGCTTCCCCGGACTGTTTGATCCTGATACAGAGATAACCTTATCCCTGAGATCCTGTAAAAGCAGGACTTTATTGCCTTTCTCTGTGAGGGCTTACTTTAATATCCTGTTATTCTGCATCACAGAGAGGCCTGCTGCCTCTGGGTTTCTCACACCAGTATCAGATTCCTTTTCAAGCAGTCCCTTTTTCAGTTATGTTTTGTTCCAGTTATACAGGCAGCTCATCATTCATATGTATTTGCAAATCGATGCAGATTGAAATATAGACAAACACTGGACATTGGTATCCCCAATGAGGAGAATCCAATGTGGGGTCCAGTCTGAGTCTGGCAGGTAGGGCTAGGATAATGATGGTGAGCAGGTAGTTTGTGTTCTGAGCGTTAAACCAGTAACAAAATGTTGCTGGATAAATTCCCTGAGCAAACAAGGAGTAATATGTGTTGGTCAATCTTTGAGGAAGGAAGTTAACCCTAATTGCTCCATCGTCACGGCACATTTCGGATGCTCCCATCTATTAAGTGGATTCTAACAAAAACACTCCATGTGTGACATACTGTAAGACAAATAAAATTGATGGTTATTAATAGACAACCATTTTCACACATTATCTTGTGTACAGTGATACTGTATTTCTGTTCTTTCTGTCTGGCTAATGATCCAGATTAGGGTCCACATTATGAGGAACAGCACTCTGGGCATGTGGCAGACATTTGTGGTAAACAGGAATTCAGTTTATACTCCAAAGGGGAGGCAGCCAGGTTTGTGTCCCAGCCAGCAATGGGAAATAATGAATGCAGAGTGAACGATATGAGGAGCACCAGGAGGCAGAGAGTTTTATCAGATTCTTTCCATTTCATTCAATTGCACAGCAAATTTTCTGAGATATATTGGGGAGTTGTGCCAAGTCAGGAACCAGCCTCTCTTTAAGGCAAGGCTTCCTGAAGATCTTGGACCTACAAACTTAGTTTTATAACAACATTTCTTGCAATTAGATTTTTCTTCCACAACCCAATTTTCTAATCAATTGAACCATGTGACCACTTGTTTGTGACCTTAACTTGGATAAGGTTATACAAATGCAACAATTGTTTTTAAGCTATATATGCAAAAAATAAATAATTGTACCATTATATTGTGTTCTTTGGATGACATCTGCAATTTTATAATGCTGCTTGCCGATTTGGCATGTTGGCTTATATCTTTTTTATCAACCACATGCTGATATATCCTTGCCTGCTAATAAAAATGAGCTGTTAGGTTGCCGTTTATGTCATGGTCCATCAGCTGTCCATGAGGTCTCTCGTGCTCACTGGGAAAAAATGGCAATGCGAATCTTCATTAAATGATGACTGACATATCAGTGAAAATGTGACTCGTTATTCATTAGTTGGCAAGAATGCTACCAGGATCCATCAAGTGTTGAGGTAAATTCTGTTTCCATAATCCAGTAAATATGGAAAATAAACCAACTTCCATTCCAAAACGCATTGAAGAGAATATAAAAGTTACAATTTCATAGGTTTTAGAGTACTTCCTGAATTGACTGGAATTTACATTGACTTGAACCTAATCCTGGATTCTACAGTACATCCATTTGGTAACTAAGCTTCTTCATCAGCCATTCTGACAGTAATTATCAACACATGGCATTAAAGAATCCACTCCCGGCAGAGATCACATGGACATGTTTAAGTGCCACAGCAATGTTGGTTTATAAAAACAGGGATATATCCTTGAGTGACCCTGAGTACCGCTAAACCTTCCAATAGTGGAAGGAACTCTAAAAATCTGGACAGGTTTTGATGGAATGCCTGGCGAACATCCACTACTAAATTTTCACAAAATGCAGAGGCCTCTGGATATCATCTCCAAATTCCAAATGGATCAAGGTATTCCAAGAAGAAGACAGGTGGTCTAGTTGTATCCAAATGAACTGCTGTGTCCACTTTACAGGTCCCTTGGCAGTATTGTACTTAACTCAATGCCAGGTATGGTGGTGTATTAGATATAATGTATATTCATCCCTATTCATTGTAAAAAGGCTATAACAAATCTTAATAAAAAGCAGTGGTTTGAAAACAGTTTTGACATAACTAAAAGGTATAAGTTTCTTGTGCTACTTGAGAGCAGCCGTTTTTCATCTTAGACCTGCCATTACTTTGCCTGAGTCATGCTACGTTTTAAAAGCACCGGATACACAAAGCTGAACAATCAAGCAGGCCAATTTCTATTTCTTCCTCTATCTAAATCATCATTGATAATTAGGCAAATAAAATGCAGGCCATTGGATCATACTTAACACCATCTAACATAATGGTATACACTCAGGCTTTATATTTGGGTATTTGGGAGCCAAATGATATGTCACTTTTAGGTAAACTAAAATATGTTATAAATGTCAGCAGCCTGCACATGAACAGCTGAATTGCATTTGACGTGTTTTAGGTTTTGAATTAGAATGTGAGCTAATTTATTCATTAGCTCCGTTGGAAATAGAAATCTATTAACAGTTGATATTGGGTGCTTTTGATTAAATGACACAAAGCAGAAAAACATATGTCATAGTACACACATTTCAGGGGCTGTCACAGTGGCCAGGGTTTGTATTCTTTTCGCGGCATTGCGGCTATGCCCTGGGGCTCTGTTAGGGGCAACACAAATAAGTACAGGGCTGCCTGGGGTAGATGGTTAAATATTCTGACCAAATTAACTCGAAATGACACTCGAGTGACTGCTTATGTGTAGCTCAGGTGCATGTGAATTCAGTCATGGTTTTGTAGTTGGTAAAAGAGTAATTCATCCCATGTATGCAATCAACTCAAGGCTTCTGTGTTGAACAAGCAGTGTGATCAAAATCAGACAGCCTGGTGACACATGGTAAAATGGCCTCATTTATATAGCGCTTTTTTCTGACCAACAATGGCCACCAAAGCGCTTTACATTGCCTCACATTCACCCATTCATTCACACATTCATACACCGACGGCGGTGTCAGCCATGCAAGGCGCCAGCCAGCACGTCGGGAGCAGCTGGGATTAGGTGTCTTGCTCATGGACACCTTCGACACTTGGTCAAGGTGGATCCGGGGATCGAACCACCAACCTTCCAGTTGCTAGACAACCTACTTGACCCACTGAGCCCCAATGCTTGAAGGAAGCATGTGATTGATTTTAGACCATCCCGCATCTTTAAGGGGTTGCTTACGTGAGAACATGGCAGATCAGAGATGAAAACTTAGCTTGATGAATTTGATGGTAACACAAGAACTCAATAAACTCATTGGTAGAAAAGAGTGAATAAGAAGACATCACCTCCTTTTAATCTTAATTTAAATTATCAAATGATGAGGAATAATTTACAGAGTTTAGAATTATAGATCAATGTACTTGTTGAAATACTGTAACTTTTAAAGAAATATGATATATAAACAATTCATTTCACCACTTTCTTTCTCAGGTCATTTTATAAAAAATATGTACAGAATTTCAGGTATTGTATTTTGTACTTAAATTGTAATAATTACATACTGGTTCAATTAAAAATTAAAGAACATGTATTATGTCCCAAAGGTTTTGTGTACAAAAAAGTGTTTGAAAGTGAAAGCGCCTATTATATTTTCTAGTAAGCTATTATGATGATTAGTACTTGTTTGAAATTACAGATGCTGTGAATGAAAAAAACTATCATTCACTGTGTTTATACATTACAATAAATTATCTGTTATTACATTGAAGGAACTGAAGATAAAGTACCAGTACACAGCAAAATCACCAGTGTTAAATCAACTCTGAGAGTGTTAAAGTAACAGTCTGTGTTCTATTTAAACACTGAGAATGTTACTTTAATTTGAATTTGCTGTGTACATTATCAATTTTTTTATGATTTAAAAAAAGGTTTTTCAGCAAGGTAACTTTTTTTAGACAAATAGTGAAGTACAAAATCCAACCATAATCAACATCATAAAGGGACCAACCAATGTAACTAATTACGATACAATTTGGGATATATCAACAAAACAGCATAAAATATGCTCAACAACAGAAAGATAGCAAGCAGACTGTTAGAACTTTTTTCACTGACATCAGGATCAGCACCATCTAGTGGTCAGACCCTGATAAAATGAGGTTGTTGATGTGCCATAAAGACTTTCTGTATTTCTCCGAACAGGGGATAACAACTTTCATCTAATTTAATCAGAATTATTCAAACAACAGCTTCATATGACTTGTCAGACATAGAAAATGTGTGGTCGTTACTAGTTGTTGGGGATGTATTATCTCCCATACACTTCTGCCCAATTCTCAGATATATCGGGTGGACCCTTGCTTCAAATGTGGCCTTCTGTAGACTATAAGGCTACTGCCAGAAATCTGCAAAGCAATACTCATTGAAGTACCATTCTCCCACATTCTCCCTCCCCCATATGTCCTGTGCGCAGCTGTTTATAATCCCCCTGTATGGCTTTTGGGTTTACATTTGGAGGCAGACCCACAGTGTAATTTTTCTATGCATTTAAACAATGAAAAAAAAGGTTGCTTTGCTAAGTCCCTCCCTCAAGGCCAAGGTGTTTCAGGCTAATACACACTGTGCGCAGTATCCTGGTGACGAGGTTAGGGAGGAATTGACAAAAGGCTTGGGAATCCGTGGATGTCTGTTGACAATGTACTGGATTCTTTTTCACTTACTGATGGTTTCTCCAACTGAAATAGTTTGGTTTAAATATGCATTTTGGGTACTATATTCAACAGCAAGATCAAATCAAATTTCAAGAAAAAAGTTATGCAGGAATGGTTAGCATATTGGTTTTTTTTACCACAGAATTCATTCAGAACAATCTAAGATGGCTGAACTGAGCATTTCATTGCTTCTTTGTCAAAGTTTGACAACACAGCAGGCCATAAGGAGAAGCTATAGCCTACACTAATACCATTGGTGGTGGTATGCCAATAAATGCAAGAACAGATTTGTGATGTTTGTTAAAAAAGAAAAGATTTAATGATGGGTTTGTTTGTCGACATCCGGTAATACTGAAAGATGTAGTACACTGTTACCTTTGCAGGGTTTGCAAGACACGATTCCCAGAAAGCCTAGCAGGCTGACCTCGTTGATGGGTAAGCTGGTGTTGGACCATGCTGTGTCCAGGCGGCCCCCAGCACAGCATTCCTCCCTGCTGACCCCACGCATCAGCACCATATCACAGCGTTGCTCCTGGCTCTGCTGCAGCCAGCACATCCCCGCTAACCACACCACAGACAACACAAGAACACATGATTATACATAACTAACATAGATACTTAAAGGATTGTAGCAGTGGCAAGAGTGCGGTTTAGAGTTCTTAATTATATTGCCATCCCAGCATGCTTTGCTGCTGTTAATTCTGTTGCTTTTTGTGTTTGTAGTAATGGTATATAAGATATTAGAGAATAGATTTTTGGCCCACGTTCATTGTTGTGTGCTGTGTTGTCTATAATAATTTTGTGGGACTATAGTTATGTGATTTGTGTGCCAACCATGAGGGGTAAAACTCTTCTGTTTCATGTGGTCTGCAAGAGACCACTGTGTGTTGATTTTCTCTGCCTGCGTTATGATCTTGTACACGTTCTAAAAGGGTCTAATGTCTTCACTCAACCTTGCCTACCACTACAGTATACTATAAGGAATACTTGCATGGATGGATGGATGGACTCCTAGAAAAACGTTTAAAAAACATATCGGGTAAACTTGTAGCATACAATATCCAGCACAAACTGGGTTAAGTAGACAAGAAAAGCTGTAACAAGCTGCGGGATATCCACATAAAATACACCAGCAGCATGTAATTGACCAATTCACAAAGAAGAACAGAGAACTGTTGCACAATAGTGAAGTTTTGTTTACAGGTTAAAGGACTCATGAACACAACCCCATACACCACATATTACAGTATACAAAGTAGTCTAAGATGAAAAAAATAAATTACTTTTTAACACTGGTGCCAACCAGTGTGTTAGCATATTAACAAGGCTATTGCTAACAATATGCACAGTTACACCATGCACCATGTATATTTTCATATTAAATCTTAAGGTGGTTTATGGTAATCATTTAGTAGAAATAGGCTACCCCGTTTCTAAAAACAGTTGAATCGATTATATCACTTCTTACAGCAAAACTTTCGTTTGATTGATCTTTTTACTCACCATTTACAGGATATGTTCCAAATATTTGACTCAAAGTAACAAGTGTCAAGCTGAAAATTGCACGACGAAAGAAGCCCATTGTAATAGTAAAACAAAGTAGTAAAATAAAAATCTGGTAAAAAGTTGCAAAAAAAAATGTTTGCTTTTGTTCAAATGTCTTCAAAAACCGTTAACTTGGCAATACATATAAACAGAGTTCTCTCTACGTGAATGAATTGTAGATGAGGTCGTTCCCCTCTATATAAATATTTAGCTGCGACCGATACTGCTGGGATGGGCGATGCTCTCAGCCAGTTATAATGCTGGAACGGACAGCTCTGACTCAATTTCCAGACATGACACATTCCCCCTGAGAGTATACAACAGGCACGCGTCTTCTGATTGTAGATTGAACAGTGTTCATCTATGGAAAATTTAAAAAGGCGAAACTTTTCAATAATTTGCTATTGAAAATCCAGATTTTGAATGTTTGGCTGTTTTCATTACACATTCAATTAATTTAGTATATACAAACCACTATTGCTAAACCGGTACCGACGCAGTTAAAACCATGTTATGCCAAGTTCTGTCAAAAACATTAAACCGGGTGTATTTTGCATCCTGAATGGTGATTCGCGGTTGTGTATGTGAGCCATCACATCACTTCATCCCGCAGTTTGTGTTGAACAGCTGCAACTATATTTTCATGTTTTTGATAGACATTTACCAATATAGCATTACATTTAATAAAATATATATGTTCTCAGTGTTGCAAATGTAGCTACAAACTACAACATTTTGTCACCATTGACACTTTTAAATACTTAAAGTCTGCTGAAATCTGTATATCTGCTTCATACGCCTGCTGATCTGCCCTATTTTTGTCTTTGCCTATGCATGTGCCCTGCTGTTTTATTCTTTATATTGTTTGCTGCCAGGTCTTTTTAATCATGAACTGCATGGCATTGAATTTATTAAAAAATATATATCTAAGTCATTATACATATACCAATGTTGCAAATGCCTAATAAACTTTAAAACTGTAAAATTTTGTCACTATTGCAAATTTCAAATACAAAATCACTGACACAATTTATTTGCCTATGTTTGTGTCCTGCTGTTGTGTACTTTATATTGTCTTCTGCCAGTTCTGTGTTTTAATCACTCTCTTGCTTGGTTGTCTGTATTTTTCCTTCATGGTGTTGTTACTGTGCTATTCCTGAATGTGTCTTCCGTTCTGTTCCTTTTCTGTTCGGTCAGTTTGTCCCTCCTTCCCTCCCTCCCTTTTATTTAATGCAACACCCATTCCCTAATATCATTTGCTCCTGCCAACCTGTTGTTATAAATAATAATTTGTTATTAACAAACTTGTCTGGCATTTAAATGTTACACTAAAACTAAACATTTGTTGAAGCTAAAGAATAAATCAACTTCGAAATTTTTGTTTTCCTAGTCAGCAGAGCGCAGGGCCGGAGCCAGTCCGCAGAGTATAGCTCGCGCTGCATGGCACTAGCGAATTTAAAAAGTAGGCGCCATCTCGTTACCAGAGAAAGAAGTTAGCTAGCTATATATGTGCCATCTATAAAAAACATAAAAACGTTATTTGAGTGCGTATGATTTGTACCGTGGTCATTTACAACGGGAAATGTTTAGACATCCTGCCTTGGCTGAGGAGATGGTAAGACAAGAAATCGTATTTCGTAGCTATAGTCCGTTCTGAAGCGAGTCATGTAATTAAACGCGTAGGGAGCTAGGTATTTGATTTAGCTGTGGTGTACAGTACAGTCAGAGCCCGTCTACCGAGAGCCCGTTCACTCCATATTCAGTCCCATTGTACCGAATTTGGTTGCAGTTCCACCAGAGTTCCACTGGGGGTGATCGCGGGCGAGTGCAAAATGAATGGGAGTCTATGGAGCTAGACCGCTAAATTGGTCACTTTTGCCTGATTGTTTGAGAAATCTCAGATTTGATTGCAGTTTTTGCAAGTTCAACATGGATTATAGGTCAAAAGTTGAAAACAAGTACTTATGTTCTTTCGATTT
>JACXGM010036682.1:0-11318 GCA_016801145.1 Umbra pygmaea
AAGGCGCAAGCCGAAACGCGTCGTTAATAAAGGTTTTTTATAATTACAAAAATCCAGCCTGAGTGACTTGGTTCCGAATCTTTGTGCCTACTTGGCATGATTGTTCTCTATTCTATCTAATTTACCTCCCTTCCAAGAGCACCGTTGGTAACATAATAGTATTGAATACCTTGACGCGCTCCTGCTACCCTGTCTTCAGACCATGAAGTACATGTTCTACATCTTTTGGAAAGTGGTAACAAGGTCGTAGGAATGAGTTTGAAATTGGGGGGGGACACCAAATATTTTTCACAAATTGTTCTTATTATTGGGGGGGACCACATTGCATATCTGTAACATTGGGGGGGACATGTCACCCCATCCCCCCTGTTCCTACGCCCTTGCTGGTAACTGAAAAAGAAAGTAGTTCTATTTTCCCTCTTCAAAATTCTACACAGTGCACCTTTTAATATATATTGCTTTGCATAAACAACTATATATTTACATTAAATATACTGAAATTGTTTTGAGATGTTTTAAATTAAATGAAATACTTGAAATATAATTTCAACTTAGATTTATAAACAATCAATAAGCATTGTTTTCTCAATATGTAAAGTGCGTGGACCCACACTTTAATGAGTAGATTGTGAGTACTGGTATTGAGATGGTAATGTTTCTGGATAGTCAATTGTTGAAGTGTCCTGGGGTAAAGAAGGCAGAGTACCTGATTCCCTTGTTCAATCTGTGTTGAAGCATGTTTAAGAATGCATTCTTTCCATCTGTCCTTTATTCAAAGGTCAAAACCAGAAGTAGAAGATCAACCTGTGTTAAACATCTCTAATGAGTCCATCACGCCTGTAAAAAACACAAAACATTTAATGGTGGGGGCCTACATGGAACATCGCTTCAGAGGACGCTACGTACGCATCATCAGTATCTTCAGGCGAGACTCTGTCCTCCCTCTATACTGCGTGTTCTCTTGTGGAACTCACAGTGCCAGTGGATTGCAGGCTGAGGTCCAGATGCACTCCGACCACTTTGGTATCTGCTATTCGACACACTTGAATCAGGGCTCTGAGTTTATTGATTGTTTGATTGCTATACTGTAAATGGTTGTCTCTCTGTATTGAAATGAAGGTTTTGCCTTTGTGACGGCGGACATCCTGTGTCCAATTCCCGCTGACTGCAGCCCGGTTTATGTGACCCTTTCCACACAAGCTGACTTGAATCTCATTTGGAACCCCACTTTCATCTCGATCCAAAACCTGGTGAATAAAAATGAAGAGGAGTTACAGTTCAACTTCACTGTCTGCGTGTCCAATCTGTTTGGCGACTACAACAACGTTCTGCAGTTCACCCAAACATTGGAGATGTACAAGTGGGTATTGATTACATGGTTGGTGAATATTGTTTTGTTAAGAGTAATTAATTAAGTGGTTGACTTGCATATTGCAGGTTGTTGGGTGTGCAGCGTGTTGTGGTGTATAACACCAGCTCTGGACCTGACTTAGAGAAACTGCTGCAGAGTTACAGACAGGAAGGCTTTGTAGAGGTAAGAACACATTGTTTTAGGGGTGAAGGGCGCTTTATATGGATGGACGGATAGAATGATTGACTGACTGATTGACTGTAGGTGGTGCCCTGGCCTATCAACAATCACATGAATCCATCCAGGGGCTGGCTGTTCAGTGAACATGGAGGAGATATCCATTACTATGGCCAGCTGACCACTCTGAATGACTGTGTGTACAGGCATATGTACCAGTCCCGCTACGTACTACTGAATGACATAGATGAGATTATAGCTCCATACCAGCATCAAACCTTGGCACAGATGATGGAAGTACTTCAGAGCCAACACAAAAAGGTAGGAGGAGAACTGATAAGCAGAGTTGGTGTTAAAGGTGAAATATGTTATTGTTTTGTATTACTATATCGGCAAATGTACATATCAGCAGGTATATCGAAACGATAGTTTTTCACAACTATTCACCATGACAGTATTTTGTTTGCGTAGCTGCAGGAGGTAGGGGTACTGAGGATACTGCAGCCCACCCCCCCCATTGTGACCTCATCACAGGGCTGTGCACAGACATCTTGGAGGGCAGGAGCTCAGTAAATATAAGGGCAGCCTAACATGAACTGTTACTTAGGGAAGTCGTTAAAGTTAATGAATTTTGTGTCTGTGTTTTTTTTAGTATAAATGTAGGTTTTAAATAAAAAATGAGTTACATCCCACATCATGAACCATATCATCGAAGGTTATTATAAGTTAGTAAACCAATATTTCAAATGATAACATAAACTGCATAATGATCTACAAGAGTGGTTTCATACTTTTGATAAGTATTGACCAGTTTTTTCTCCACATTTGCCTTTTGTATCCTGGATCATTCCCCTATTTCTTGTCTGCTACAGTGCTTTTACTCTGTCCTTCTCCCTCTTCTTTACCACCTGCCTGTCTGACTGGCTGGCAAGACTTTCTGCAGAGGAGGCTAGACAAAGGCAGGGATGGTTAACCATCCACCTTTGTCCGCTTATCAGGGGTCGGGTCGTGGGGGGCAGCAACTCCAGCAGGGGAGCCCAAACTTCCTTTTTCCGAGCCACATTAACCAGCTCCGACTGGGGGATTCCAAGGTGTTCCCAGGCCAGGTTGGAGACATAATCCTGCTACCTAGTCCTGGGTCTTCGCCAAGGCCTCCTCCCTGCTGGACGTGCCTTAAACACCTCCCTAGGGAGGCACACAGGGTGCATCTTTAGGAGATGCCCAAACCACCTCAACTGGCTCCTTTCGACGCAAAAGGAGCAGCGGCTCTACTCCGAGCTCCTCACAGACGCCAGCCACCCTCCTGAGGAAACCCATTTCGGCCGCTTGTACCCTGGACCTCATTCTTTCAGTCATGACCCAGCCTTCATGACCATAGGTGAGGGTAGGAACAAAATCTGACCAGTAGATCGAGTGCTTTGCCTTCTGGCTCAGCTCTCTTCGTCACAACAGTGCAATAAATTGAGTGTAATACCACCCCCGGGGATGGTTATGTTATATTGACAACTAAACAATAGTTTCTAGCATATGGAATAATCAGATTCTGGAGAAGCCAGGTAGGACAGTTACTATCTGTGTAACTTGCAATTTCATAGTTTGTCACATTTACCACAAACCCATACATTTACACTTGTATACTATACAGTAATGTCAAGTGAAGGTCGTAAGCACACAGCAATGCTTTTTGCATGTCGCAAAACTAAGTTCTGCCGTCGATTACGTAATATATTGTATCTTAGCACACATTTTAGATTGCTTGTGGCTATTCTAAAGTTGAACAGGATAATAGGCCAGTGAGCTGGTAACTTGTGTCTGAAAACATATGAGAGGACGTATAGGCGATAATTCATATTTGGTCTCACATACAACACCATAGCCTCACATATATACCATTATACTCTCACATATATTCCCTTAAACACTTACATAGATAGAAACCATCAAACTCTCACATAGATGCAATTATACTCTCACATAGATGCAATTATACTCTCACATAGATACCGTTATACTCTCACATAGATACCGTTATACTCTCACATAGATACCGTTATACTCTCACATATATACCGTTATACTCTCACATATATTCCCCTAAACTCTCACATAGATAGATACCATCAAACTCTCACATAGATGCAATTATACTCTCACATAGATACCATTATACTCTCACATATATACCATCATACTCTCACATATACATGTATAACATTATACTCTAACATATATACCATCAAACTCTCACATAGATACCATCATACTCTCACATAGATGCAATTATACTCTCACATAGATGCAATTATACTCTCACATAGATACCATTATACTCTCACATAGATACCATTATACTCTCACATAGATACCATCAAACTCTCACATAGATGCAATTATACTCTCACATAGATACCATTATAGTCTCACATAGATACCATTATACTCTTGCACATAAACTGGCATATCCTTTTACATGCACAGTCAAACTTTCCTTTATTTACTATCATACTCTATTACACAGATTGACATTCTCTCTTACACACACAAAAATACCCTCTTATATGCATCATCACACTAAAGTACTAAATACTGTAAGGAATCATTGTGCCATCTAAATTGCTATGAAATTTCGAACTACCTGTTTGTAAGATGCTCGACCAAAATTGAAACCTTCTAGCAGTGTACGTTTGGAAACTACATGAAATGCAACAACAGCAGTTGCATCTAAACCCCTCCAGAGTTAGTTTTATATAATGGTCATTCAAGTGACCAAATATACAGTAATGTGAAAAAGTTAGTACACTGCCTATAATGTTGGCTTTATTTTAAATGTTAGTACACACCTTCATTTACATTACCATCCCATGTGTCAGGACTACTTCCCTGCCTCAAGGTCTGGCCAACTTGCCATGAATTTATTAATGTGGAGAAAGTATCATTGCATTGGGATTCATGGCTCACTTTGGAATGGGCTCCCTTTATTACTGATGTAGTCAAAAATAGCATTAATCTTCTTCCTAAACATTTCCGCACAATTTCCAGAGGGTCTGGGTCATTTTCTCTTTGTGGCCTTGGGCTGTCACCTGAAATCAGCAGAACAAATCATTTGGTAAACTTGAAATATCAGTCTCCCACTACACACCAGATTTTCAAGTACAGTATATTATCTACCAAAAGCTGGCTATAGCCATCTAATATAAGACCTAGTTTTATTTTTATTTTATTTAACATTTATTTAACCAGGTGGGCACGTTGAGAACAATTTCTCATTTTTAAACGGCGACCTGGCCAAGATAGAGCAAAAAGGTGCAAGTACAGACAGTGTTACACGAATACAAATACACAAGAATTACACAAAGGGTAGGGTAAGAATAAAGATAAAAAATACAGTCAGAATTGAATGAGGTAGATGTAAGTACATGTACAATTAGTGCAAAGAAATCAGAGATTCAGAGATAGATTGAATTATTATACAAGGTGGCAGGCAAATACAATGAATAAGTTAACACTAGTATGACTGTGCAAATGGTAACAGTGCAAATAACAGTTGGTGAATAATATATTCAAAAAAATATATAATACTGTTCAAGTCAGTATATACAGAGGTGCTTATGTGGCAAAATGCTACGGTAGTGGATCAGATAGGGAAAGGAAGTGCACATGTGAAGGGGGGGGGGTCAGCAGGTGCAGTGGTTAGGCAGAAGCTCTGATAGTCATGATTTAAAGGAAGCCAAGTGTGTAATGAGGGCCAGCCCACTAATGCATATAGGTCACAGTGGTGGGTGTTAAATGGGGCATTGGTGACAAATCGAATAGCACTATTATAGACTACGTCTAGGTTTTTGAGAAGGGAGGTGGAGGCAGTTCTGTAAATGACATCCCCAAAATCAAGGATTGGAAGGATGGTCATTTTTACCAGGGTCTTTTTGGCAGCATAGGTGAAGGAGGCCTTGTTTCTGAATAGGAAGCCAATCCTAGATTTTATTTTAGATTGGAGTGTGTTAATGTGTCGCTGGAATGAGAGTGAACAATCTAACCAGACACCTAGATATTTGTAGGTGTCCACATATTCCAGTTTGGACCCATCCAGAGTGGAGATGCTAGTGAGGTTGGCGGGTATGGGAAGTGTGCGGTTGAAAAGCATGCATTTAGTTTTGGTGGGGTTTAAGAGCAGTTGAAGGTTATAGAAGGCATGTTGAATGGAGTCAAAGCTCTTTTGGAGGTTAGTTAATACAGAGTCCAATGAAGGGCCGGATGTGTATAGGATGGTGTCATCTGCATAGAGGTTTATCTGAGAGTCACTGGAGGCATGAGGAACATCATTTATATACATAGAAAAAAGTGTCGGCCCAAGAATCGAACCCTGTGGCACCCCGATAGAGACATCCATAGGTCCAGACAACAGACCCTCAGATTTGACATGTCGAACCCTGTCAGAGAAGTAGTTGGTGAACCAGTCGAGGCAGTTATTGGAAAAGCCAAGGCTGCAGAGTCTACCAATAAGGATGTGATGATTGACTGAGTCGAACGCCTTGGCTAGGTCAAGAAAAACAGCGGCACAGTAGTGTCTTTTATCAATGGCATTTGTGATATCGTTTAAGACCTTGAGTGTGGCAGAGGTGCAGCCATGGCCAGCACGGAAACCTGATTGCATAGCAGAGAGTGTGCTGTTGGATTCTAAATGTTTAACAATCTGATTGTTAATCTGGCTTTCGAAGACTTTAGAGAGACAGGGCAGGATGGATATGGGTCTATAACAGTTAGGGTCGAGAGTGTCCCCCCCTTTGAAAAGAGGGATGATTGCAGCTATTTTCCAGTCTTTCGGGATCTCTGAGGATACGAGAGAGAGGTTGAATAGACTAGTAATGGAAGCTGCAATGATTGCTGCAGAGAGCTTTAGAAATGACGGGTCCAGATTATCTAGCCCAGCAGATTTGAAAGGGTCTAGCTTTTGCAGTTCTCTTCAACTAATTGAATTTGGGTGAAGGAGAAATTAGGAAGGCTAGGGGATGGTACTGCATAGGGTGGGGAACTGTCAACCGGGGGTGGGCCAGTGGCCAGGGTGAGGTTAGCCCGGTGAAACGCGTGGCCAGCCATACCAAAATGTTTATTAAAATGATCAACTATGGCAGTTTTGATTGTGGTGTAGTGTGTGGTGATAGTGTTGCCTAGTCATAGAGCAGAAGGCAGCTGGGAGGAGGAGTTCTTATCATGTTCTTCACCGTGTCCCAGAACCTTTTGGAATTGGTGCTACAGGTTGCAAATTTTTGTTTAAAAAAGCTAGTTTTGGCATTCCTGACTGATTGTGTGTATTGGTTCCTTACTTCCCTGAAGAGCTGGATGTCGTATGGATTTTTTGAGGCTAAAGCGGTGCGCCACAGGGTGTTTTTGTGTTGGGCTAGGATGGTCAGGTCTGCAGTAAACCAAGGGCTATATCTACTTTTAGTTCTAAACTTTTTTTTTATAAGGTCAATATCTTTCCATGGTATCCGGATTAGGTCAGCTAGGAAGGCCTGTTCACTAAAGTGTTCTAGAGAGCGTTTTACCGTAATGACTGGAGGTAGTTTGACTACAGACCCATTACGAACACATGCAATGAGGCAGTGATCACTGAGGTCCTGGCTGCAGACAGCAGGGGTATATTTAGAGGGCATGTTAGTTAAAATAATATCAATAAGGGTTCCCTTATTCATATTATTTAGGTTGTATCTGGTAGGCTCATTGACAATTTGTGTCAGGTTAAGGGCATCAAGTTTAGATTGTAGGTTAGCGGGGGATATTTAGCATGTCCCAGTTTAAATCACCTAGTAATAGGAACTCAGAGGACAAATATGGGGCAAGTAGTTGACATAGGGTATCTAAAGCGCAGCTGGGGGCTGAGGGGGGTCCGTAACAGGCAGCAATAGTAAAGGACTTATTTTTGGAGAGGTTAATTTGTAAAACAAGTAGTTCGAACTGTTTGGGCAAAGACTTTGACAGAATTACCGAGAACAGTAGTGTATCCTTACAGAACATGGCCACTCCCCCCCCTTTGGTGGTTCTATCTTGACGGAAGATATTATATTTCGGGATGGTTATTTCGGAGTTGTTGATAGATTTTTTGAGCCAGGTTTCAGAAACGGCTAGGATGTCGGGGTTAGCTGAGTGTGCTAAAGCATTGAATGAGTCTATTTTAGGAAGTAGGCTCCTTATGTTTACATGCATAAAACCAAGGCTTTTACGGTTGCAAAAATCATTGTATGGTAATACCTGAGGGGTAGGGATAACAGAAGGGTAAACACCAGATAATTTAAAAGATATGACTGTGCAATTTGATGTTGCAGCAACTTTTTCTTGATCAACTTCAATATTAAAATGTCGAATGAATTGTAATGTCTTTCATTGCTGAAATTTGAGCAGAAAATGCTTGGCAGAGGCAGAAAAAACAGTTGTCCTTCCATCGGTAATGTTAATCTAAGTTAAACACTCCCGGCTCCCGGTGCTGTGTGAACGCGTTCATGTACTTGGCTTATAAGTAAACAATCCCCCCACATAGGGTGCGTTCTTGTGATTGGCTAATACAATGGAGATATCTGATTGGTTGCAGATCATTCCCTGTTTAAAAAAACGCATTTTTGTGTCGAGCCACGTCAGGAGATTCTTTAAAATTCATACAGAAATGCAGTGAGGTTCACAGACCGCAAGCAGTTTGTAAATCAAGATATATTTGTGTGTGCATCAGAAATACATTTCTGAATTGTGTCCTGTGCATTTCTGAATCTTGTGTGCATTTGTACATTTTGTTTGCCTTTCTGAATTTTGTGTGCATTTGTGAATTTTGTGTGCATTTGTGAATCTTCTGTGCTTTTTAAATTTTGTGTGTGCATTTGTGAATTTTGTGCGCATTTGTGTATCCTGTGTTTGCATGTATGAATCATGCGTGTGCATGTATGAATCCTGCGTGTGCATATGTGAATGTAGTGTGTGCATTTATCTTTATTGAGACTCTTTGAGCTCCATATATTAACCTGTGGTGGTGATCCAAGGCATTGAGTAATAATAAAGGAGGTTACCTCACTGGAGAGGCCAGGTGGGTCAGACAATGTAGCACAGGATGTCGGGGGAGGAACCATGAGTCAACAGTACAGTGTAACTTTCACAACACAGGAAGCCTGTTGTAAAACATCACACATTTCTGTGCTTTGGACTGATGAAATGGAACTCTGAACTCTTTGGCCACAACCAAAGAATAAAAATTGAAGCATTCTAAGAAAAGGACACCTTGGCATCTGTTAGGCCTGGAGGTGTCTCCAATATGCTTTGGGGGTTGTGTGACAGTAGGCCAGTGTAACTGGTATTATTGGAAAGAATTATGTGGGTGGCTCACAGGTTTTGTGAGCAACACCTCTAAAGACTGGGGAACCTTTTGAGTATTGATGGCAAGACGAATGCATGTTATCGGACAATACTGGCAGGTAATTTGCATCCTTCTGCACAAAAGCTGCACACTGGATGCCCTTGGACATTCCAGAATGTCAGTGACCCTAAGCACAAGGACAAGTTGACGCTTCAGTGGTTAAAGCAGAAAAAATGTGAAGATTTGTGACTGCCATCACAGTCTCCTGACCTTAATTACATCGAGCCACACTGGGGAGATCTCAAACGTGTGGTTCATCCAAGACGACCATACATTTTGCATGACCAGAAGGCGTTTTGCCAAGACGAATGGGCAGCTATACCATCTGCAAGAATTTGGGGCCTCATAGACAACTATCACAAGTAACTGCACGCTGTCATTGCTGCTTAAGTTTGCAAGAACTGAATGTGACTCCCATGAGAAATACAAAAAAACATTGTTTTGCCTGCTCACTCATGTTTTTGTTAATAACTGTACATCTATTACTAATTCTCCAGGGGTATGAAAACTTTTGAGCACAACTGTATATCTGCCAACAGAGGTGTTACCAAGTGATAGGGTCACTAAAATTTTGCAAATGCGGTTTGGCATTTTAAAAGCCATGGTTGTAGTCTGGGGGGACATTATTGATATGCACTTATGAAAATGAATACATTAATATCTTCTCTTTTCTTGGATTTGGGGAATGACTGCACCCCCCTTTCCCTGTAATCTTAACCTCTCTTAGGAAGTCCTTTGTGTTGAATAAGGTGTAAGAGATGCGAGCCACAGCCATCTGTTGAAGACCGCCATTATCCGTCCTTTAAACATTTTTATTCCACTACATGTTCATGCACAAATGAACTGTATCCTTACTGTAAAGTGGGTCTTGGTGGGTCTTTGATGATGTTCGACTGGTTTAATTCCATATCTGGCAACCATGTTTGGGTACATGGAAACATTGACTGCAAAAACCAGGAATTTCTATTCCAAAACAGTCCCTGCCAGAAGGTTAAAACTTGGTCATCGTTGGATCCTTCAGCAGGGCGATGATCTGAAGCATACTGCCAAATACTATTAATGGTTCACTAGCCATAGAATCTGGCTTAACAAGGGCATATAATTCCCCTCACCTAAATGTCATTGAAATCCTTTGAAGTGAGCTGAATTGGAGGACCCAGAATAATCTGGAGTTTAGGTATTAAGGAATGGTTACACCCCTTTTTCCACCTCATCAAACATTTTAGGAGTCCGTTCAGTGCTGTCATCTTGATCAAAGGGAGTGAACACAAAGTTCTAAAGGTAAAGGTGCCAATAATTGTTTTAAATTCTAATGAGATTACAGATAATATTGAAAAGCAAGATTCTTACATCTTGGATTACTTTATTTGAGTATTCAGTTCTAGCCAAATAATTTTTTTTTACGGGTATCCCTAAATAATCGGACAAATATATAAATCTAATGTATTTTATAGGTGATATGTCCTAATGTTTTATTAAGAATAATCCATCTGAATTGCAAACATTCGTTCTTCTATAACTAGTTAAATATTATACTTAATGAAGGCATTACAAAACAGTGATAAGTGATAACCTAATTCTGTCTTTCTGTTTTGCGATAACAATTCACTTATTTTTATTAAATATTTTTGCAGAGTGTTTCTGTAAGCTTAGACTCATGTACTTAAACTGCACACCACTCAATATACACCATTTTCTTACACCTTTCAATAGCAGTGGCCTTGTGGTTTTCTCAACATTGCAGGCATGATTGTACAACCCCAACTGCTTGACCTAGATAACTACAGGCTAACTGGAACAATATGTGGCCTCTGGTTTTTGCTTTGAATATCTAGAGACTGCAGAGTTGCATAATTCAGTTCATTACAACTGTCAAGGAATTCAGGACAAATATGGCAAAATAATGATTTTTTTCAAAATACACTTAACATAGCATGAAATGGGAACTTCTTTAAATTATGGCAGATTGCAACTGATTTACAAGGTGAATTAGGGCTGGGAGGTATGGCTTAAATTTAATACCCCGATATTTTTCAAATGTTTGACGGTATCACGGTATTTAAAGGTATTTAATTTTTAAAGTAAAGGGTTGAAAGAAATTAATTTGTTCGTTCATTATGAATTTTGTTGGAACACCAATAAACAAGGCTGAGTAAGTAAAAGTAGTGCTATGGTTTAAATCTTAAAAAAAATGCAGAAATACTAATAAATAACTTTGCAACCGCAAAAAAACAAGCCTATCCACTGTCTATGGCTTTAGTACTGAACCGTGGCATGTCATGGCACCACCACAGTACTTGCTTAGGTTTATGAATTACAAAAAAGTCCCACTGTCATTTAACTAGATTAACTACTGGTATAGTTCTGACAATCAGATTGGTTTCACAGGTTCTGGGC
>JACXGM010036683.1:0-11318 GCA_016801145.1 Umbra pygmaea
TAGTTCTTCATTATATGGTAGAGGCAGGGCGTGGTTTAGACTCACCCTACCTTTGGAGGCGCCCTAGAGCAGACTTGCTCTCTCAGCGCTTTCTTGTTCCTGTTTCTTGGGTGGGGGCTAGGCAGAATAGCAATTGTACCAGCCTGTGCCTGGCTCCAGCTTGACCCCCCTGCTCTGCACATTCCGTAACTTTCCACTGTCTCTCCACCACCCATAAAACACCAGTACTTCTCTATTCAAAATAGTTATGGCCTTACACATTTCTAAGTGATAGTCTGTGTTTGCACTTGATCATATGTTTAATCATAATCCATATAGTGAACAAATATCATATTGTGATAATATAAACACTAACACTACTTAAAAAATACAACGTGGAATGTTTAGTGAAAATAATTCATTTATTTGAAATACACTTGAGGTTCTCGTTAATCGCTTTCAATGACTATAGCAGTAACCTCAGTCAACACTGCATTTTACTTGAACAATCGACGCCTGATTTTAAGCTTCGAAATAAAACCAAGCGGTTGGCCTGCACCTGAGACCTGAGCGTCTTTATTTTATCTCAGAGAAAATCATTTTCTTTGCCGGATTTCGCTTATCCATGTCGTAAATTCTAAGGGCGAGGCCTCTAATCATGCATATTTGTGGGCGTGTTATTTAAATTACGATGGTTTTCAACTGTCTGATTTATCAACAGCCGCTCATTCGTATGCTGGAATTGGAGTGATACGAAAGTTTTGTAAATCACACGTGAGTCTCATCGTAAGATGATTTCTGCGCTCAGATCTACACTGGTTTCTATGCACGTTTGATAAATGAGGGCCAATGAACCTAGGGGTTAATACCACATGGGTACCGATTCAACTGTTCTATGGGATATATTTTCATGCTAATCGAATGTGCACAGGTGTGTTTTTTTTATGTGCCCAGTTTTAGTGTGAACTGATAATTACTTTATAATGCTAGTTGTGAGGCCACTAACAAGGCTCAAAATAGCACCACACTTCTACGGTAGCATAATGAGGGGTCCCTACATGCAAACCGAAGCATTGAGAACTTTAATTGTACAGTCAGTTTATTAAAAATATAATTTAAATGACAGTACCATTTGTGTATACATCCAGCTGCCATCATGGGAAAACAGAGTAAACCAGTTGAACCACGAATGTCGTGCTACATTTCCTGAACTGTGACTTGGAATCTCCCATGGCAAGAAGTTTTCGGTCATTCATGCAGATCAATGAGGAACACTTACAGCTGGCGATGCAAACTAAAATCAAACACAGTTCAGCTCACGTAGCACGGTGTTCTTGGTTCGACTGGTCGAGTCTGTGTTCTCAAGATGGCGGCTGCCTGTATACATGAACAGTACTGTCTATTAAGGCAAGACACGGCAGGCAAAAACATAGATTTTTCATGCAGTGGTCAATTTTTAGATTTTGGGCTAGCTTACTCCTTCAGTATGTGTCCTTTCAAGAAAACGTTGAAAATATACATTATGATGTTTATTTCATTACATTTTGTTTACTTGTGGCTGTAAGTTTCTCACGAATTTATCAAGAACTTGGCTTTCCAACGCGACATGCCGAGTTTCACCTGTTTACTGAAGTCTGTGTGTTTACTGAGTCACCTGCACAACTCTTTTTTAAAATATATTTATTTATCTCATGCACAGCAATGATGACTAAAAAAGGTACATAGCAGAATTTTCTTCCCCATACCCTCCTCCATATCCACTCCACCCGACTCCCCCACTCCCAAACCCCACACACCCACACAAAACATCCAGATGAAAACACATCACACAGACATACATTAATATCTAATTTACAATAGTAAGATCAACACTAACACTAACTTGGTTTACGAAAAATCTGTTGGAAGCCTCTGCAAACTTAAAGCCTCTGCAGCCTCTGCAGCCTCTTTTAAAATATGAGATAAATGACTTCCATTTGTCAGAGAATTTAGAGTGAGATCCCTTCAAGGAATACTTAATTTTCTCCAATTGCAAAAAAATAGGACATCAGTTAGCCACTGGGAAGCTAAGGGGGGCTGACAGGATTTCCACAATAGTAAAATCCTGCGTCTAGCTACTAATGTTGTGAAGGCAATATTTTTCAAAGTCTTTATTATTTAATTTAATCGAGTTACCTGGGATTCCAAACAGAGCAATTAATGGGCATGTAGTCAGGTGAATTTTGAGGGCTTCAAACAAAGTATGGAATACTGAATTCCAGAAGCTATTCAGTTTTGGACAAGTAAAAAACATGGTATAGGTCACAGGGAGAGGAGTGACACCTGTCACACACATCCATCACTGCTGGGTAAATTTTGGATAGACTGGACTTCGAGTAATGTACTCTGTGTATAACCTTAAATTGAATGAGACCCAGACGGCACATGAAGAGTTAGAACTTGTTCTTTTAATTGCCTCTTCCCAGAACTCCTTAGAAAATACCATCCCCACCTTCTGCTCCCAAGCCAATTTAGTTGGGGGTATGCAAGGAAAGCCTTCGAATTGATTGGAAAAAAAATGCCTCAACTGTAAATAGCGGAAAAAGTGAGATGAAGGCAAGTTGTATTTAACAGACATATTGGGAAAACTAGAAAAGGCTCCATTTTCATTTAAATCAAAGAATGTTTTAATACCTTTCCCTTTCCAAAAACAGAAGGCTTTATCATCAACCGATGGGGGAAATGTATGGTTTTTATCAATGGGGCCCATGGAAGATGCAGAAGAAAATTTAAAATGGCTACGGAGCTGGTACCAGATTTTGAGACTAGTTAAGTGATGGAGAAATTGTGGCTTCAGAGCACAGTCATGACTGTCAATTCAATGAAGGATGATGACATGGTTAGGATCTCAAATGCCAATAGTGTCCATTCCACCAGTGCAAAGCAGAGATGTAAGTGTAAGCACAGCCAGAAAAGTGAAAAGACACCAGCAGGAGATGGAGGAGGGCCCTACATATGGTGCTGGCATGGATATGTAGACTGTAAACTAACTTGGGGGAACTAGGCAGTGTAATGGTTGTGTTCTGTCAGTTCCGATCAAGGTTTTTGATGTAAATGGTTGTTTTGGATGTAATGATCAGTGATGGATGACCCAAAAGAGTTTTGGAAGTTAAACAGTGTGATACATGGATCTTACTTGGATTCAATAGAAATTTGTGAAATTTGCCATACAAAATCTAGAAAGGCAGTTTTCTCAAAATGGGTTTTTCTCACACTCCGATCAAATGATCTCCACTTCTGTAGCACCTACATACACCCATCTTTACAGTTGTATTCCTAACTATATTTTGAAGGTTTTTACAGAGGGGTTTGTTGATATATTATTCTTGGCCTGATTAATATGCAATTGTATGCCTAAAAATAGGGTAGAAATCCATTTTTTAAGGCTATTGGCAGTATTTTGTAATTTACTGTGTAACAGAAGGAGATATTCATAATCCCCTCTGTAAATGTCTTTGAATTTATCTTATCAACAAAATGAAAAAATAATTTTGAACCTTCTGTTTTTCAATAGTCTGATTCTTAGCTTCAAAATATATGCAAATCAGTGCATATTTAATTAGATGTAGACTAATTAGCATATTTAAACATAAAATTACAGAAAACTTGCAACATATTATTTTCTCCTATTTATGTGAGTAATCAACTGGTAAAGTTTCATGGTGATATCTGTAAGTTAAAAATGTTGCCCTATTCACATGTAGTGTCTCGCCTTAAACTATATTTGTAATAAACTGTCTGTACACTTACAATGTTCTCAATGCTTTGGTTTGCATGTGAAGACCCTCAATATGCTACCGTGGAAGTGTGGTGCTATTTTGAGCCTTGTTAGTGGTATAAAATAGCGATTTCTTTTTATTCACCACAATAACAGGTAATTTAGCCCCTCTGGCATTGGCCAGAATTGCCAGATGGCCAATCCACTCCTGAGGTTGCATGGTTATGGCTAGAAGGGATAAAACTCATGTCAAAGTGACGTTATACACTCACCTAAAGGATTATTAGGAACACCATACTAATACTGTGTTTGACCCCCCTTCGCCTTCAGAACTGCCTTAATTCTATGTGGCATTGATTCAACAAGGTGCTTAAAGCATTCTTAAGAAATGTTGGCCCATATTGATAGGATAGCATCTTGCAGTTGATGGAGATTTGTGGGATGCACATCCAGGGCACGAAGCTCCCGTTCCACCACATCCCAAAGATGCTCTATTGGGTTGAAATCTGGCGACTGTGAGGGCCATTATAGTACAGTGAACTCATCCTGGGGAAGTAGCCTTCAGAGGATGGGTACATGGTGGCCATAAAGGGATGGACATGGTCAGAAACAATGCTCAGGTAGGCAGTAGCATTTAAACGATGCCCAATTGGAACTAAGGGGCGTAAAGTGTGCCAAGAAAACATCCCGCAAACCATTACACCACCACCACCAGCCTGCACAGTGGTAACAAGGCATGATGGATCCATGTTCTCATTCTGTTTACGCGAAATTCTGACTCTACCATCTGAATGTCTCAACAGAAATCGAGACTCATCAGACCAGGCAACATTTTTCCATTCTTCAACTGTCCAATTTTGGTGTGCTCTTGCAAATTGTAGCCTCTTTTTCCTATTTGTAGTGGAGATGAGTGGTACCCGGTGGGGTCTTCTGCTGTTGTAGCCCATCTGCCTTAAGGTTGTGCGCGGTTGTGGCTTCACAAATGCTTTGCTGCATACCTCGGTTGTAACGAGTGGCTATTTCAGTCAAAGTTGCCCTTCTATCAGCCATTCTCCTCTGACCTCTAGCATCAACTAGGCATTTTCGCCCACAGGACTGCCGCATACTGGATGTTTTTCCCTTTTCACACCATTCTTTGTAAACCCTGGAAATGGTTGTGCGTAAAAATCCCAGAAACTGAGCAGATTGTGAAATATTCAGACCGGCCCGTCTGGCACCATCAACCATGCCACGCTCAAAATTGCTTAAATCAACTTTCTTTCCCAATCTGACATTCAGTTTGGAGTTCAGGAGATTGTCTTGACCAGGACCACACCCCTAAATTCATTGAAGCAACTGCAATGTGATTGGTTGAGTAGATCATTGCATTAAATAGAAATTGAACAGGTGTTCCTAATAATCCTTTAGGTGAGTGTACTCTCACACCAGACACAGACTTTATGCCCACAATAGTAGCCAGTTATACTTTTTATTTACCAGCTAGCTAAGTTAGCCAAATACTATTTTACCTAGACAGGTGTCTGTATGGCAACACCAGAATTGAGCTAGCTAGTTTAAAATTGTGTCAAATAATGCTGTGCTTATTATGATGGGTGAGCAGTGTAAATGTTTACTGCAGTCATTAATACCCTCTAGTACTGGATGCATGGATGTCTAGTACACAAGTTGCAGAGGTGCTGTCCCCAACGATAACTAATGTGAACTATTTATCTTTTTAAATTCAGAACTTAGCTATTTCGTAGGAGAAATTCTTGTTACAATACTATTGCTGGAAATCCCCTAGATGCAAGTTAATTAATCTACTAGGCATTGAAGTGTCCCTTCTGCTTGCTGGATCAGTGCTGTGCTGTACGTAGTAGGCTACTGTCTGTGACCGAGTTTATACAGTACTAACTGTACTAAGTATGTCCATGTCCATATACAGTATGTCCATGTCCATATACAGTATAGACATGTCCATATACAGTATAGACATGTCCATATACAGTATAGACATGTCCATGTCCATATACAGTATAGACATGTCCATGTCCATATACAGTATAGACATGTCCAAGTCCATATACAGTATAGACATGTCCATATACAGTATAGACATGTCCATGTCCATATACAGTATAGACATGTCCATGTCCATATACAGTATAGACATGTCCATGTTCATATACAGTATAGACATGTCCATGTACATATACAGTATAGGCTTCAAACTCTTGAGGGGGTTTCGTTCCACTTTGACATGAACTGTATCGTTTCTAGCCTTGACCAGTTTGCCTGCAACACTCTTCAGTGGTATACAGTGCTTATTTGCCAGTAACAGGAATTGTTAAAGGAAGTGACTGAGTTTCACTTTATCATAGTCTATCAATAGCCCTGCACCGGTTTATCTTCTGTTAACCATTATACATTTTACATTTCAGTCTGCACTTTTGTATGTGGAAAAAAGAACAGCATAGTGTAGAGGAATGATGGTCCAATTTAAATGTATTTTTTAGATTTTGCTCAGTAAAGCTGGGCTCATGGCACTAAGATCTATGAATTGTTCCTTTAAGCCCCTCCTGAAAAAGAGCAATTTGGATCACACCGTACTGAGCAACTACAGACCAAATAAAGTAAGCATAGCCGTTGCAGGGTTTTCAGTCGGTCGGTTAGTTAGTTGTGTGGAATTTCAGCCGTCGTCCAACAACTCAAGAGCGAAGTCATTGCATTTGGAAACAAAGATGAAGTTCTCAAGGTGAACGCATACCTTGATGCTAGGGGTCAAACAACTAAAGATCAAGTCCGGAATCTATGGAAGAATTAATTGGACTTTAATATTTGTAACCCACAGAAGACAATCTACAAATGTGTACAATGATGCGCAAATATTTAAATATCTGCAAATGTGTATTTTTACATTTGTTATGTGTAAAATCATATCCAAAAAAATACAGGGTGATGTGTACAACACAAAACTGTTTTTACACATTTGCAGATTACTTCCTGTGAATTTGTGGGTTATGTTACTTTTGTAAGTTCCTTTTTACACATTTGTGGAATTTTGTCCAATGTGTATTGCGGAGATCTGTAAATAATCATATACACAAATATCTCACGATTTGCAAATACACAAAATTAAATCTGTACAAATATATTTTTATTTCACATACAAATTGTGATTTACACATTTGTGGATCCATTTCTACACACAAAACTGTTTTTACACATTTGCAAATTACTTCCTGTGAATTTGTTGGTCAGGTTACATTTGTAAGTTCCTTTGTACACATTTGTGGAATTTTGTCCAATGTGTACTGCAGAGACCTGTAAATAAACATATACACAAATATCTCACAACCTAAAACATATATTTTTACATTTGTGTTGTGTAAAATCATATTCACAAAAATAATGTGTGATTTGTAAACACACACAATTTAATCTGTACAAATATATTTTGATTTCACATACAAAGAGTGATTTACGCTTTTGTGGATCCATTTGTACACACAAAACTGTTTTTACGCATTTGCGTATTGCTTCTGGGCAATTTACAGGTCTCGTTACATTTACAACTCCCTTTTTACACATGTGTGGATTTTTGTCCACTCTGTCCCGCTGCGATCTGCAAAAACAGATTTAACAGGTAATTAGCCACACCAGCAGGTGGCGGTGTAAGCGCACACAGTCTATGACACACCATAGAACCTGAAACAGCATCATGAGTGTCATAAGATATCTTGAAGCCGTTTTTCGTGTTGTTCATCGATCTCCATCGATAGAGTATACGATTGTTTTATGTACGAAATTAAGGAATTATATTTAGTCAAAAAAAATTGTTGGCAACTCTGGTTTGATCATATATTTTCACAAACGTATATTTTGATTGTCAATCTGCTTAGGCAAATCACGGGACAGCTCTAGTAGCTGAACCAATCTCGCGGGACAGCTCTAGTAACTGAACCAATCAGATTGTAGTTTAAATGTCATAAAAAATACTAACCAATCGCAGAAGGCCAGACAAGGACCCCGAAAGGGGTGGGAGTGACATAGCGGTAATGTTATATTGTAAGGCCTATATTGATATACCGGTATCTAACATAAATATTATGACACTTTATCTTGGATATGGAGTGTTGTATGCATGTTACTAGCTGTACATCGACAAACATCATACCCTTTTTAGTAACAAGTTGGATCAAGTTTGTACAAAGTTCTTTTAGAGTGGGTGAATTGAAATACAAAAGAAAGCCAATTTCACAGACAGACTAAGCATAGTCCTGTATTAAACAACCAACTTGAATGGAAATTTAATAGACTTTATTGCAGACACAGGTCCATTTATCACATCATACATTATAAATAGTATATATAAAAAATTAAAGAAGGATCTACATGTCATAAAAATAGCATATTGGCCCATAGGATATATAGGCTATTGTACCAATTGTATATGGACATATATCTATAGCAGCTTTTCAGAGGGCTGACTAGGGCTTCAATTATGTGATTCTCTGACTTGTCCAAGCAACACATAAAACCCCACATCAGTTGTCTTAGGAGTGCCTTGCAAGTTGGCACTCTAGTGGAAACAAACAAGTGACTGGCCCTATGCCACCTAGGGACTCGAAGCAGCAACCTCATTGCATCATTGTATGCTACCTTGAGCCTCTGCATACTCTTTTTCTTATAATTAGACCACAGTTGGGCAGTATACAGCGGTGTGATATAGGATCTAAACAGTTAGCGTTTCACAGAGTCAGAATGCATAGGGAACTTCCTTATCACCATATTAGCTTGAGAATATATTGTACAGCACTGTCGATAGAGGTCTTTGTCATCGGTCCAGTCATAGGATATGACATGACCTAGGTATTTAATTTCCTCACACACAGCTAGAGGACTATCTGACAAATAAAAGGTTGGGTTTGTTGATTTCCTGTCCTCAGCGCTTCTAACTATCATTATTTTACTTTACTTAGCATTGTACTTTACATCATGATCAAAGCCATACTGAGAGGACACCTTTCGCATCGGCTGCAGCCCAGCACTATATGGACCAAGCAGAGCCAGGTCGTCTGCATAAATAAGATGATTAACAATAGTATTGCCTACGAGACAGACAGTTTTTAATTTATTTAGCTGATTTGATAAGTCATCCATATAAACATTAAATAAAATAGGAGACAAAATTCCTCCTTTCCGTACTCCATTTCTGACACAGAATGGTGCAGACAGAACATTGTCCCATTTAACCTGAAACGTTTGATGGGCATACCAAAACGCTAAAATTCTTACTAAGAATTTATGGGCACCTCTTTCTAGCAAAATGTCTATTGATCTTGCATTTTTGGTCTAAAAAAAATAGGGGACGACAGCATTGTCTGTGTTTCAATGAATAGAATGTATTTTGTAAAGGCCTCGCAAAATGATTTGATAAATACTAAGCCTGAAACGTAGCATAGGTACATGGCCTATTGCAGTAAGTTAATTTTTTTATCAGTACTGAGATCAGTGGATAAAATGGGTGCACTGTGAACACAGGTTTTGTGTAGCATCAACACAGTATGGCGGTCTGGGGCAGAGACAATGAGAGATCTGAAGAGGTACAGCATGGGTCGAGGAAGAAAACCATGTTCATCGACAGCACTTTGCACCAGGACAGACACAGGAAACAATCATTAGGCCACATGAAGAGTCAGCCAGATGTTCCCCCACCAATGGCCCATGGTTGGAAGATAGAGGGAGAGTTCGTTGGGATTGACTTTATGACACTTCCCTCAGCCCCTGTCGCCATCTTGGAGCTTGTGTACTGCTCCTGTAAAAAAACACAATGTGTCAAAGGGAGATACACATGCAAAGGTGTCTGTGTGGACTGTGAGAACTTCCCAAATTAGGTATCAGTGTAGGCATCTTTCTAGCAAGTGGAAAGAGAAATGTAAAATATATTTAGTTTTAATTGCTTTGTTGTTTGATTATAAAATGTATAAGATTTTGGATAAATATGTTAATGTAATGTTATTTAAAACATTGTATCTCTTCCATGACTAGCTATTAGGATATCTGCGTTGATGTATAACCTATGTAATACATGTTATCTCTTCCATGCCTAGCTAGTAACGTTAGGTTATCTGTAGTTGATGTAATCTTATGTAACTAGCTAATAACGTTACATGTTACCTCTTCCATAACTACCTATTAGTGAGGTAGCAAGTTGATTCAAACCTATACGATAAATGTTATCTTTTCCACTTTAACCTCTGTCTAGTAATCATCTTTATATCCTAATTTCCGGCGCTACAGCCTGATAAAAATAACTGCGTTTACGTTAACATGCACTGCTAACATTGCATCTAACTAACGTTTACATGCTGACACGTTAGATCTGTATCTCCTCAAAACAAATGTTTTCCTCTCTGGGATCTGTATGTAATTTCTAAAAAAATGTAGCGTTACCTGTAAATACAAACATAAAACGGAATAACGTTATATTAATGGTTTACAGAGTTCATGCACTAAGCTACCATTAACGTTATAAGACAGGTATAAACAGCAGTATTTACCTGAGCCACATTACACTTGGAATCTTGGATGCCGTTGTTAATGTTTCTCGACTTCGGATAGGATTCCTGCTGGAAAATATTTGATTGTGTAGTTTTCGTTAGAGAAGATTTCATGGTCATTTATCCAAGATTTTACACCATAGAAAATGCTTCCGCTGTTATGCCATGTGCATTATTATTGGCAGACTTTAGTCACGTGACAATATAATTTTTTTTTATTGGTTAGATGAATAGTATTCCCTCGTGTTTGCCTAAGTCGTTTATTTAACGTAAATTTAGTTTTCAAAAAACTTTGATCGAGTTGACATTGCCAACAAACGGATACGTGTTCAGAAAAAAATGATTTAGTTTATGTGAAAAAAGCAGCTACTCTATCGGCGAGGATCGATCATTTCAAAAACTAAAGCAGATAGCATCGTTCGGCCCACCGCATAGAGGTAGTGCAGTGGCATAGACTGTGCAGTCGATATCCTCTCAATTCATGGGAGAGTGTCGCTACCGCCACCTGCTGGTGTGGCTAATTAACTGTTCTCACACGTACGCCTTACAAATCTGTTTTTGCAGATCGCAGCGGGACAGAGTGGACAAAAATCCACACATGTGTAAAAAGGGAGTTGTAAATGTAACGTGACCTGTAAATTGCCCGGAAGCAATACGCAAATGCGTAAAAACACTTTTGTGTGTAGAAATGGATCCACAAAAGCGTAACTCACTCTTTGTATGTGAAATCAAAATATATTTGTACAGATTAAATTGTGTGTATTTACAAATCACACATTATTTTTGTGAATATGATTTTACACAACAAAAATGTAAAAATACATGTTTTAGGTTGTAAGAGATTTGTGTATATGTTTATTTACAGATCTCTGCAGTACACATTGGACAAAATTCCACAAATGTGTAAAAAGTAACTTACAAATGTAACCTGACCAACAAATTCACAGGAAGTAATTTGCAAATGTGTAAAAACAGTTTTGTGTGTAGAAATGGATCCACAAATGCGTAAATCACAATTTGTATGTGAAATAAAAATATAT
>JACXGM010036684.1:0-11302 GCA_016801145.1 Umbra pygmaea
ACCCACACTGAAGCCTTATTTGAACATTTTAATATGTTTAGTTTATTTACACCCAGTACTCTGCACTACAGCTACTGCCATCAGACACATGCTCCCGAGCCAGACAAAAAGGCTCTATCTCTTCTTCCTTGGTTAGGTATGAACACCTGTACAGTCCACAGCTCCCTCTACTGGGCAACTAATATAACAGTTACTACACATTCAAAAGAAGATAAACAATTAATAATAACTAATTTATATTCATAGTGAAAACTAAATGAGATGTTCCTCCATCTCTGAAGTCCAATGGATCCGTGTTGCAAGTTTCACGTTGCCATTTGGCTACCGTCTTGTCGTAGACTTGTTTCCTATTGGCTATTGCAACAGTACTGACGTAATCACAATCTTACTCATCCCGATAAATATCAAACAGTGGCTTTACTAAAATCATCCAGCAGAATGTTCCAAGAGTAACAAAAACAACTGTAAGCCTATTTGGTATTGCGAGACTGATATCCATGTAGTGGTTTATTGCAAGATTGCTGTTTCGGCTAGCATTGAGGCTAAAGAGAATCAGTATGAGTTACCAGAAGGTTTGCAAAAGGAAGAAAGCACAAATTGTTTATGAGTTCTAAAGGGCTGTGTAAAAGTGACATTAAAAACCTTATTTTTTGGGGGGATGGGTGTACAAAAATGTTATGCTTGTTCCAGTGAAAGTAAGCATTACCTTCATCTACTGCAGTGTCCAGCCTCCCTCTGTGATCCCACTGCTGACTTACAGCAAAGCTGTAATGGGAGATCAAATACCTTTGTAATTAATGTCAAAGGGCCAGTAGGGGGCAGTCTACCCTCTGGTTTCAAGATCTAATCCATGGGCAATAAATGTTCCTCTTGGTGCCTCCTTTTGGAAGGGGCGTTACATGGTTTGCCCTATTCTTTAATCACTTAAGATCCTATGGAATGTAATTGTTATTGTGTATGGGTGTTAACCCTGGAGGTTTGGCTACATTTACAATATGATCATCATCCTCATGGATAACAAAATTGTTCTTTCACTCAATTTCTTGTTATAATTGATAAATATTACACATATGAAATGTATGCCATTAAGTATGTTTGTAAGTGGATTTTGATAAATCAGCAAAAAAACTAAAACAAAATGTATTACTTACTGGTTTAAATATCTCCATGCAGTAACAAATATTCCAGCCATGAATTAAATAGAGACACAATTTACACTACTGTATTGTTGTCTTGTTATGTTTATTCAGTTTAATATGTTGTGTATCATCAACACCATCTAAATTAGTAACAAATGCCAGAGTAGAGTAGATGGGTTTCACGGTTCCATGGAGTGGCTGGTTGCTAGGTCACAACCAGATATAGGAAACAACAGATTACATAAACAGGGTAACCCAAAGAGTTTGAACCGAAATACACTTTACAAGAGTCATAATATCTATAACTAAAGGCTGTTTAACAGAGGACAGCAATTATTAACATTATAATATGTACTGAAGGAGCTATTGGAACTGTTATTTGGTGGCTGCATGTTATAACAGTAGAAAGGCTATTTAACAGAGGAAAGCAATTAATAAAGTTTTAATATGTACTGAAGGAGCTATTGGAACTGTTATTTGGTGGCTGCATGTTATCCCAGTAGAAAGGCTATTTAACAGAGGAAAGCATGTAATAAAGTTTTAATATGTACTGAAGGAGCTATTGGAACTGTTATGTGGTGGCTGCATGTTATCCCAGTAGAAGCACGGTTTAATAACCTTACTTGCACCTGTCACTGGGTAGGTGCTCGTTCTCTGGATTCCAAGTGCTCCTGGCGAAACACTCCGCAGCCTTCCTGTCACACTCACAGATGAACATCTCACACTCCTTGTTGTTGCCTGACAATGTGAGAGGAACGAAGAGGAGGATGGAAAATTACAGTGACATTGAATGAGCGAGCAACGTGAAGTGTGTGATGAGTACCTTGACAAGTATTGTAGGACACAATATACAGGAAGGGAACTCTGGAGCTACTCACTCTTGCAAGTGATCTTTTTGAGGGCCTTGTCACATTCATAGGCATAGATCTCAGTGTAGGGGTTGTCTAAGAGAGGCCAACATGAATCGTGCTGCATGGCATCATTGTAGCATCGGTCGTGGACCTCACAGCACCTGTCGGGCGATACCACCAGCTCTATTACAAACCCATTCTCCCACACAATAAAATAATCAATTGTGATTGTGTCACAATGACATTTATCTACTTAATTCCGGAAGCCATAGTTATATTATATTTCCAATTTTAGCCCCTTGTCCATCAAACCCTAACCTGTCCAGGTCATCCACAGGGGTACCAGAACCTCCTTTGCCACAGTAGCAGCCATAATCTGCATAGTCCAGGGCAGGCCAGCTATCAGGCATGGCACAGATGATCATTTTCCGGAACTGCCACAGGGCATATTCGGCATCATTTGCGCCGGCTGTTAAAAAAAGGATAGAAAATTAGAGCCAGATGAAATTAGTAATTTTCAAACATTTTATGTATTTCTGTCATATATTTCATACATTTGACATATTGACAAATGTGAAAAATGCTAATGACGATTATTTAGAAAATGATTACATTTATCCGTAAAAAAAAACTCAGACGGTTATATTTTGATTGTTTTAAGCAGCTGCTCACCAACAGAAAGACCCAAAGCCAGAAGGAAAACCGCTTGGAGGGTGTTCATGCTGTCAAGTGAAGGTTTTAAACCTACACTTCTGCAATCGTGTCTATTTATATTACCTGTTACTCAGCAGCCTTGAAGCTCTTCCCAAACAAACCTGTAGTTTTCCATATCTGCGCATAGCGTGGCAATTCAGAACACTTGGGAGCTTGAAGAGTGTTTTGCAGCATATGCACTGGCACATGGAAAATCCCACGATTTTCTTACTCATGTAATTCCCTTTTTTGTGTGTAACTGTCCAGGGCTGTCATACTCTCTGTGAGTTTGCTTTTATCTATTGGTTTGAACCAATTTACAGTTTTATAATATTGATGCAATGTAATAAATACTTGGATTACATTGGTGTACGGCTATAAGTAGTGTAGCAATAATTCAACTTATTTGTACTTGTTGTTTTCCAGTGACCTTTTAAGAGCTGACCCGATAAAATATTAAAAAAAGAACCTGAGAACAGGTTCCCATTAGTACTAACAGCCTGGGTAGGTCACACAAAATTATACGGTATAGGATATTATTTAAAAAAAAGAACCTGAGAACAGGTTCCCATTAGTACTAACAGCCTGGGTAGGGCACACAAAATTATACGGTATAGGATATTATTTAAAAAAAAGAACCTGAGAACAGGTTCCCATTAGTACTAACAGCCTGGGTAGGGCACACAAAATTATACGGTATAGGATATTATTTAAAAAAACAAAGCATACATCAACACAATCAAATAAAATTAACACAATCAGTAATATGATTATCTTTAAGTAAATGTCAGAAATGTCCTAACAGAACCAATTCCTCAAACTTAAAAGTACATTGTATCTCATTCCATATGTGAGGGGCAAAAAAGTAAAACAGATCTACCCAATTCAGTGGACATCTTAGGGATCTCCAGTGATAGCCATCCCTGAGCTCAGGTCTGGTAGTTTATCATTCTAAGAGTTAGGAGTGAATTAATATAAGGTTGTAGTTTGTGGAAAAGAGCTTCATAAACAAAAGTGCAAAATGCATTGCTCTGCAAGATTATACTTTTTGATAAAGAATGCAATGATTTGTACTGAACCTGTCTCTCGTAATAAAACTAATGGCACTAGGATATACAGAATGAAGATGTTTTAACACAGAAGAAGAGGCATGCATTTAGATGGTGAGTCCATAATGTGGGTATCAGATGGCTCATTGGTTAGGGAGTCAGACTTGTAGTCGGTTGCCAGTTCGATTCCCAACTGTGCCAAATTACGTTGTGTCCTCGGGCAAGACTAAGTGCTAAGTTTCTCCAGGGGAATGTCCCTGTACTTTCTGTAAGTCACTCTGGATAAGGGTTTCTGCTAAATTATTAAAATGTAAAGTAATCAATGATAGCTAGGAAAGTAGTTTCAACTATTGTTTAGTGTCAATATGAACCCACTTTAACCAACTCATCAACATGTATTTTAAAGAAGAGCCTATCATCAGTCCATATTCCCAAATATTTCTAAGCTTGAACAAGGTCAATGGGGGCACCATCCAATGTACAAATACATAAATCATCACATGTATTCAGATGTGCATTTGAAAATAACATATACCTGGTTTTGCCTGAATTAACTACCAGTTTCAACAAAAGCATTCTGTACAGATATAAAGGCTGATCGAAGCTTAGAAAGGGTCTGGTCGGTCGTGGGAAAAAACGGGCTTCCTTTTATCAATACCACTTATAACATTATCCAGGACCAGATTAAAAGGGGAGGTGATATGATGACCTTGTCTGAAACCAGACTGATATGCATTCAAAATACAATTTATATCTAAAAAGGAGGGCAACTGCAGGTTAATCCATTTTTCAAATATTTGCACAAGACTAGAAAGCCTAGAGATAGGTTTGTAATTTTTTTAACCACTGATATTAAAGCCACATTTAAAAGTGGAAGTACAAGAGTGGTATTCCAAACCAAATAAATAAGAGACAAGAATTAAATTAATCTGGCCTAGTAGCATATTTTGTATCAATAGTTAAAATGGCTTTAAAAATGTCCTCAGAGGTAACATTCTGAAATGAGTCCACAGCTTTAGCTAACAAAGTTATGTTTGTCTCAACATGGTACTGGGGTCATAATCAGTACATTCTCTGAGCTTTATATCATTGGTATTTCCACCTTTGAAAAAATTTGCAGCAGTAATAAAAGGTTGATTTAAGGCATCACAAACTTAAAATATGTCAGTTCATTATGAAATCAGGAAATTAAATGTTATTAGGCAGAGAGGAGTGGCAACTTTGTTTTAGGTATTTTATAGCTTTCCAGAATTTAGTTGGATCACCATGATTGCTAGAAATAGAAAAGGATTTAGTGACTGTGAAACCTATGCAATTGGAAATTTCTCTTGTTGGAGGACTGCTCCCCAATCGCTGAGTACCACAGAGGGAAAGTGTGCATCAACGTGGAGTATTTATGTGGGTATAATTAGATGATTACAGAACCTGGCTCCTGTTTGATGAGCTTTATAATCTGCTGGATCACTATCATGAGATGAGTCCCATACAAACTCATTGCTCTGCTTTAGTAATGCACATCTGACAGTCTGAGAGTACACCTGGCCTGGTAGTTGACCATCCCTAGTTTGGTCTCCAGCTTGGCTTTTCTATTCCTCTGGTTGATGAGGGTCTGATTTGATGCCATCTTTTGTCAGTCTGAGTTCAAAATACCTCATGTCATCTCACAGACTGTTTCCTCTGGGTTGAGCTTTGCTTATTTTTTTCTGATTTTCCAGCATCCATCACAGGTCGACATCATGCTCATCTTTTGTTTCTATATACCAGGATTTCACAACAATCAGTGCTACTCCTTTGAGGCCCAAGTGACTCATCAGTCCTCTTCTGGAACATGCTACACCGCAAGCAAAAGAGCCAGGCTCTCTTAAAGCAGCAGCGTTTTCCACCTCCAGTCTATTTGTCTTGTTAGCACAAGCGATTACTAACACCAATATGGTTACTGATATATTGTGCATCCCTAATTAAACTTGGGATTTGTGGATAAAATCCTATATACAGTAATTCATGCCCCCAAATAATAGCATGCATTTTTCATGCATTGTGCTCAAATCATTCGTTATTCTGTTGATCTTCACAATTAAAATATTGAAATATGTAAAGAAGTTAGGGCTGGGTAATACGGCCCAAAAAATGATATCATGATAAGATACACATTATTTACCGATACGATATGGATGATGATATATTTAAATATATCGCACCTGCTTTGAATTGATCACATCCGAGTGTATAATCTGAGTGTATAATCTGCTGTATAACCTGAGTGTATAATCTGAGTGTATAATCTGTTTATCGATTCCACAGAGGGGCTAGTGTATTCAGTTTGTTTTATCCTTTCAGTCAGTGCCCAATTAAGACCTAGACAATCAGTTATGGTGAGATGCTAAGCATTTCGTAACCTAATCAATCAAGTTCAAGGTAAGTGCGAAAATCTGCAGACACTTGGCCCTCTGTGGAACCAGTTCAACACCTGCGGTTACAGCATTTCACATGTTATGAAAGGGTCACTGGTTTCAATCCCGGAAACAACTTCTGCTAGGTTAGTTAAATGTATATGTTTGTTAACTCTGCCTCAGGCGGATGTGTTCCCAGAATAGTTCTGAGATAACATTGCATACCACAACAGATAGACAGTTAAAATAAACAATATGTCAAGGTTATGCTGTAGAGTCTAGCATTGCTCCACCAATAGTTTCAGTCTCTGCAACTGACCTCAGGGTAAACTAAAACGTGTCGTAAACATTGCTAGTGTTTTTGACCAGCTCAATGTCAATACAATAACACATTATAATAACACATTGATACTCACGTGGTCGAGCATTAAACATACTGTATGTTAGGGTTGAATCAAAGACATGCAGTGTGAAATGTGTCAGCAAAGGCTGCATGTCCTCATGGAATCTCTCTCTGCCCAAGGTCTCCAAGTCCTTTTCACCCCAAAACGTGTTCATGGGAAACAAATATCAACATGACCTTGGATAAGATCTTTTTTCTAGCTTGAATTTAAATGACATGTGGCTCTTTCCCCTAGAACATTTTAATAGATTCCAAATATTTTGGTATTACAAATACTCTGAGAAACCAATTCAAAAAGCCCCTGAATGGTGCAGCTGTAAAATCACTGCCTTGCAGTTAGCTGTGTCATTGCAAAGCCAGGGTTTGAAACCTGCTCGTGGGTTAGCACAGGGTTCCTACAGAAGGGTAAGGCAATAGGCCAGCACTGTCCGGGTTTGATAGATTAGTAATCAAATACGGTGTTGCATTGCTAGGTAGACGCGGACTTATGTTGAAGATTTAGATATCCTACTCTGATGACAACAGAACAACATTGAATGTGAGTCAGAAGACATCTATACATTGACTGTACTTGTCCCGGGTCCTCTTGGAGTTTCCACCACAAAGCAGGGGCGTAGTCAAACTGGTTATCATTAAAGTGGAGAGAAAAACAGAAAAGGCAACCAAGGCACAGAATATATTCTGATTAGAGTTCCCATATATGACACGAGGGCTAAGAATCTACGTCCATCTTACATTTGTATTCAATATTGGTAAACCCTGTATCTCACAGACCAAACACCATAATACTATTAATTCAATTGTGTTTATTTTCATAGAAATCTGTCACCAAAAAAATGTAAGTATACAACATGGTCAAGATGGTTACATTAACAAGGATGTCAGAGGAACATTGTGCTCTTTAACCCAATTATACCAGCTTGTCACATCTGCGTTGGTTCAATGGATTCACATGTATGGGAGCAGTTGACTATAAACAGGACAGGATTCAATGATAAGCGCTCTGTTAGTAGACCACACTCACATAGGTGAGGTAATGTTTGTACCTTGTGTGTAACTTTATGTCACCTTGCACCTTGTCTTGGACAGGTCTCGATTGCAAATGAGAACTTGTTCTCAATCAATTAACCTGGTTAAATAAAGGTGAAATACAAAATCAAAATAAAAGATGGTGTTTTTGGCAATTTTAGAGCATAAGCTGCATTAAAGCATGCTGTCAAATATTCAGCTGAAGCCACAGTCACCTGGTTGCATTAGACAATCAGTATTAGAAAGTTTTGATTGTATAGTCAAAATGTCATTCAAATAAAAAATTGTTTAGGCCCTGGCAGAGGATAATGTTTATGTCAACGCATCAACTCCTAAAACTAAAGATCCAGATGTACTGTGCATGTTATTTAAATTTTCTCTCTTTACCTCACCTGTGTCTTAATTTAAAAACTTGCAAGTGATTTGGTGACAAAAATCTAAAAATATATTATAAAGGATGTTGTTTTAGGCTTAGTGTTGATATTGCTTTAGCAAAAGACACAATCCATATGTTGATGTGGGCGGAAATATCAAATATCAGCATTTTGTGTAATGTTGTAGGTCTAATAATTGCAGTTATATCAAAGTTTAAAAGCAAAAACAATCTGACCCCCACTGCCCATGTGTGCACATTAAATTTCTGTTGACCGCCTATCTTCCTTGTTTGTTGTCATGTCGGATGCTAAATAGCTACATGTAGGCTAAATCCCTTCCTGAAAATATAACTTGAAACCATTAGCCTTCCCCTATGCATTGTGTTTATATTTTCTAGGCTGCTTGTTACAACAGACAACGTTAAAAAAATCCAAGGCAATACATTTTCTAAAGTCAAAAAGCCTTGTTTGCAGCTCTTTGGACAAAATTAAAAACAAATGCACAGACTTGCTTCAAGTTATGGCCATATGAACATGTGTGTTTGTAAATATTCTTCTGTCCTTACTTTTGATGAACCTTAAGTTATTCATATGTAAAATTGTATAGCCTATTATCATTACTGACTTACATTATCGTCACTTTACTGGCACCAGTTGGTTTGTTGTATCACCCCTTAATATATGGTAATTAATTTCACCTGTCACTATTACTGTACCTGTGCACCCTATAGACGGCCAGTAAACCACAATGTGTTATTAAGAAATGTATCTGCTTAAATAAAAACGTTTCTAATGTTTTAGAAGTTGGGATTGTGAGAGGTTTGATGTTGATACACAGCTGCAAGTTTTAACTCATTGTATAACAAGAACCGCTCGTCTTCACATTTGATGAAAAAGCAAAGATCACTTTGCAGGATTATTTGTTTCATGTTTTATATTTTACACATAATAAAACAAAAATACTCCAGTATGAATTCAAACAACTAATGCCAGGTAAAAGGCAAAACCTTTAATAAATATACACTACAATTTTCACTGTAATTTATTTGTTTTTTGTCAAAGTGGTATTTTTAATATAGGGCATGTACTAGCAGCACTGTTTAGCAGAAAACAGAATGTTTTCTAGATTGCATTTTGGCCCATACAACTTATGTGAATATTGGGTTGCAACAGAGTACCTTGAGGCAAAACCAGTTAACAACAATCAGCCCAATGTGCATCAATGTCAAGTTGTCAGCTCTAATGCAGATCCATATTTGACACCGCCACAACAGCCAATATTCAGATGTAGTCTAGAATAAACCTGATTGGCAATAAAAAAATAATTAGATGAACAACTACTTTCTAAAACAGACATTCTCATGTACCTATTTACTTCACTTACTACTAGTTAAATGTGCACTGATATGCAAGCTGATTTAGCTGGTGAAACACAATGATAAAACACAAATGCCAGGCACACTGTCCTTATGGCAAGTAACAGAGGCTCAAGGAAAAAGCACAATGGAAACATTTTATAATCACAAGTGTACAGCATCACTGGAGCTTCCGTTGTACAGTGCCTTGCGAAAGTATTCGGCCCCCTTGAACATTTCGACCTTTTGCCACATTTCAGGCTTCAAACATAAAGATATAAAACTGTATTTTTTGTGAAGAAGCAACAACAGGTGGGACACAATCATGAAGTGGAACGAAATTTACTAGATATTTCAAACTTTTATATTTCAAACTTTTATTTCAAATATAAAACTGACGAGTTGGGTGAGCAAAATTATTCAGCCCCTTTACTTTCAGTGCAGCAAACTCTCTCCAGAAGTTCAGTGAGGATCTCTGAATGATCCAATGTTGACCGAAATGACTTATGATGATAAATAGAATCCACCTGTGTGTAATCAAGTCTCCATTTAAATGCACCTGCTCTGTGATAGTCTCAGAGGTCCGTTGAAAGCACAGAGAGCATCATGAAGAACAAGGAACACACCAGTCAGGTCCAAGAAACTGTTGTGGAGATGTTTAAAGCTGGATTTGGATACAGAAAGATTTCCCAAGCTTTAAACATCCTAAGGAGCACCGTGCAAGCGATAATATTGAAATGGAAGGAGTATCAGACCACTGCAAATCTACCAAGACCCGGTCGTCCCTCTAAACTTTCAACTCATACAAGGAGAAGACTGATCAGAGATGCAGCCAAGATGCCCATGATCACTCTGGATGAACTGCAGAGATCTACAGCTGAGGTGGGCGAGTCTGTCCATAGGACAACAATCAGTCGTATACTGCACAAATCTGGCCTTTATGGAAAAGTGGCAGGAATTAAGCCATTTCTAAAAGATATCCATAAAGTGTTGTTTAAAGTTTGCCACAAGCCACCTGGGACACACCAAACATGTGGAAGAAGGTGCTCTGCTCAGATGAAACCAAAATGGGACTTTTTGGCAACATCACCCTGAACACACCATCCCCACTGTCAAACATGGTGGTGGCAGCATCATGGTTTGGGCCTGCTTCTCTTCAGCAGGGACAGGGAAGATGGCTAAAATTGATGGGAAGATGGATGGAGCCAAATCCTCGACCATTCTGGAAGAAAACCTGATGGAGTCTGCAAAAGACCTGAGACTGGGACGGAGATTTGTCTTCCAATAAGACAATGATCCAAAACATAAAGCAAAATCTACAATGGAATGGTTCACAAATAAACATATCCAGGTGTTAGAATGGCCAAGTCAAAGTCCAGACCTGAATCCAATCAAGAATCTGTGGAAAGAACTGAAAACTGTTGTTCACAAACGCTCTCCATCCAACCTCACTGAGCTTGAGCTGTTTTGCAAGGAGGAATGGGCAAAAGTTTCAGTCTCTCGATGTGCAAAACTGATAGAGACATACCCCAAGCGACTTACAGCTGTAATCGCAGCAAAAGGTGGAACTACAAAGTATTAACTTAATTTTGCACGCCCAATTTTTCAGTTCTTTATTTGTTAAAAAAGTTTGAAATATCCAATAGATTTCGTTCCACGTCATGATTGTGTCCCACTTGTTGTTGATTCTTCACAAAAAATTACAGTTTCATATCTTTATGTTTGAAGCCTGAAATGTGACAAAATGTCAAAAAATTCAAGAGGGCCGAATACTTTCGCAAGGCACTGTAAATCAAACCCTTTATGGGAAGATCTAAACTGCTTACTCCTTAGGTCCTCTCTACCTGTCTCCTTCTCAAAAACCATTGGAGTTCTGAAGGTCAGAGTAGAGCGACCCATTTGAGATCTGCGTATGATCTCAGATTATCTCAAACCTCACCTACTACTTCCTGTTTTACTACTTCCTGTTCCTGTCTGGTAACAGGACCTCCTGTCTCCAGACACAGGATGAGTATCTCT